>JABUQX010020185.1:0-15598 GCA_015478945.1 Trachelipus rathkii
CAGTCGACTCTTGTAAAACAGTGTGATTGTGCAAAAACTGTTTGGAGGGAGAAGATTAAGAGAGATTAAGACGTATATAGAAAAAATTTTAATGGAGATCGCAAAAAAATTGTGTACTAGCGATATAGTCGACGAAGAAACAGATTTCTTAGTTTTCAACACATTAGCGAGAGGTCTTAGCCTAGCAAAGGAGAGAAAAGATCAATGCAGTGGTGAATGTTGCCAAAACCTAATACAACTATCAAACAGCTGAGGCGTTTCTCGGTTAATAACTCTGCCCGAATCAATATAGTCACGCCGGGCGGCTCAATTGTTGCAACCCCTAAAAAAATTTTTGAAGGGAAAACCCGCGCCTCCAATAAAAGGATTTCCTGGGAAGTAGAAGCCGAGCGAGCGTTCTTAAGCTTAAAGCGCAATGTGGTGCCACCCCTATTTGTCGTTCCCTGATGAACCAAACTGAGTTGACTATTAACACAAGGTTAGCGAGCTATATAAGCCAGCGCACTTATGGGAGGAAGAAAATAATTCAGACAAAGATTTTCGCGCTTTACAGACTATACTTTTTAGGTGGAATGGCACTACCACAATTAGTAAAGAATTATTATGCGTCATAAAACAGCTTACAAAAAATGCTACTAATTTGCCATAAGAGAATCACTGCTGTACTAGCACAGTGGCGTTAATCACAGCGTTAATGAAAAAGAAGTGACCGAAAAATTCTAATATTCGAGAAGGTAATTTATTGAATTGCCAATTCAAATTAGACGTTGAGTTTTTAATATTTGGTCTCGAAGGCTAAAAATAAATTGGCTATAATTTTAACCATATTGGCTAACCGAAAAGATAAAATTTATAGAGGCTGGGGGAGTTGCAATGCAAACTGCTTGTGATAAAAGGATGGGGAGTGGGCGTGGCCAAAACAAAATACTATGGAGACGGAGTTTACAACTGGAGGAGGAGTTTAGTGGATGGAATTCTCTGAATTCCGTAGTGGAAGGGTTGAGCCCTTTAAATCGTACGTTAAAACAAACTTATGAGTATATTAATAATATAATAAAATTATTAATAAAAGCGTAGTATAAATAAATATATAATTAATTAATAATAATAATAATAATAATAATAAAAATAATAATTAAAATAATAATTAAGAAAATAATTAATAATAATAAGCATAAATAAATATAATAATAAGAATAATAATAATAAAAGCGAAAGTAATAATTAATAATAGATAATAATTATAAAAAGCGAAATATAACTAAAGTAATAATATAATATAATAATAATAATAATAATAATAATAATAAAAATAATAAAATATAATAGCGATAATAATAATAATAATAATAATAATAATAATAATAATATAATAATAATTAATTTAATGAGGGATAATAATAATAATAATAAATAATAATAATAATAATAATAATAATAATAATAATAATAATAATATAATAATAAATAAATGAAGATAATGGTAATAATAATATAATAATAATAATATTATTATTAAAAATAAAAAAGGAAGGTAATAATAATATAATAATAATAAAAATAATAAACAAACAGCGGGTAATAATAATGAGGATTAAATAATAATAATAATAATTAATAAGGAAATTAATAATAAGATATAATAATAATAATAATAATAATAAATAATAATAATAAATTAGTAATAATAATAAAAGCGATAGTAGTAGTAGTAGTAGTGTGGTAGTAAGTAGTAGTAGTAGTAGAGTAGTAATAATTAATAATAGCGATGATAATAGTAGCGAAGCTGGTGGTGATAATGACTTTGATGATTTTGTGATAAATACGATAACATACATCCTATTTTAAAATGGAATTGTGATTGAAGAAAAATTCAAGGATGGGGGTAGATTTCAAGGAAATAGCTATAGAACAGGAGACTGATGATTATATAAGGGACCTAATAAAGGGGCTGAAGACTAGTGGATTGAAGGCCTGCCACAAGGAGTTCATCTATAGGGGCGAGGAGTTGTCTTTGGCGGTTGATATCTCTACAGGCACAGCTAGAATATTAGTACCGGAAAATCTGGTGGAAGATGTCATAGAGAAAATACATAATACAAATCACTTGGGAATTAAACGGACGTTGACCATTCTGAAAGCGGATTTTGCCTTCAGATTTATGCATAGTAGAGTAAAAAAATTTATACAGAGTTGTGATGTCTGTCAAAAAAAATAAGAGCGTTAGAAGGATATCTCCAGAATTCGGCAGATTTAAGGAAGTCTCGGAGAAGTTTGACACACTCCATGTGGACTTATGTAAGTTTCCATATAGTATGGGGTTCAATTATCTGCTTGTTTTTATTGATAGATTTAGTAAGTATCCCTTCGCCTACCCTCTTAGGCAGGCGACAGTCGACTCGGTGTTGAATGTGTTAGTGAGCGAAATTTTTCCGTTTTGTGGCTCAATAAAAAGACTCATCTCAGATCGAGGAAGCCAATTCACTGCCAAATTATTTAATGACGTATGTAACCTACTCGGCATAGATAAAATTTTCACAACGACTGGCTCACCAAACGTGAATGGCCTAGTGGAAAATTTGAACCAAGCTCTCATAGTGACGCTAAGGTGTATGATTAATGATGGGGAAAATGAAGGGTTAAAATGGCCTGAAATTTTGCCTTGGGCACTATACTGTTTGAGAATTAGTCCTCTAAATGACCAAGGGGTTACTCCCAGTGTGCTTATGTTCGGCCAGAATCTATCAGTGCCAGGAAGCTTGTTACAGAAGGAGGCACTCAGTGCCACGGTCAGTCAAAGTGCTTATTTAAAAAAATTAGTGGCCTTAATGCGTAGGCCTTTGGCACCACATGTTGTATATAAAAATAAAAATATATTTATCCCGAAAGATCTCCACAAGGCAAAGGCCGTGTTGGTGAGAAATCAACAGTACAATGTAGGAAAACTGTCAGAGAGATACTCAGGACCCTTCAGGGTGCTACGAATAAAAAAGAATAACATTTATATTTTAAAGCATGGGAAAGAGGCAGTGGAAAATTTAAGAAATGTAAGAATTTTTCATAACATAACTGATAGGGACGCTGAAACCCAAGAGAAAAAAAAAATAAAAAAAAAAAAAAAAAAAAAAAAAAAAAAAAAAAAAAAAAAAAAAAAAAAAAAAAAAAAAAAAAAAAAAAAAAAAAAAAAAAAAAAAAAGAGAGGAAAAGGGGGAGCTTTTTAGTTCTGCATGCAATTCTTAGAATTAGACAGTAGTTGAATTGATACTTTATCCTTCCAAAAAAAAAAAAAAAAAAAAAAATCCGTCTTCTTCCTCAATATCTAATACTATAGACGAAACGATGCTGCCAAACACTAATAGTAGTAATAATTTCCCGCATGTTCCTTACAAAATGTCACAGGGAGGGTTGTAATAGAAGAGTGATAGTCAAAACCCCCGAAGTGGGGATTAAGAAGGTCTTTTTATTGTATCTTGTAACAAATATATTGTAAGAATAGAAATTTGTGTTTCGTAATTAATAACGTCACCGTCAAAGGAAGGGTTGTTAAATAGAAAAGGAGGTTGAAATATTCAATAACAACCCCCGAAGTGGGGATTAGAAGGGTCTTTTTATGTATATTTGTAACAATATATTGAAAGAATAGAATTTTTGTGTTTCGTAATAATAATGTCAAATTTACCAAAAAAAAAAAAAAAAAAAAAAAAAAAAAAAAAAAAAAAAAAAAAAAAACTTGTGACGGCAGGATTTCTCTTGCCCTCACAATAATTAATGTACACCTCTCATAGTTGCTCTGTATATCAAATTTTACTTTTTAATTTTAAATTTTTTTTATTATATATGAAAAATATTTAACAACCTTTCGTATGGCACTATTTTTGTGAGAGTGAGTCACGGCAATGCTGCCCGCGAAATGCCTGGCATTTCGAGGGAAGGAGGGCAGTTAGGCTTCAAGATACAAGAAGAGAAGTCGCATTGTGTGTCGTCTTGTTAAAAGAGCCGGAATTTGTGTTTGAAATAAAAATTATGATATTAACCTTCACCCATATTATTAACTGTGAACTGACCCATTGTGTTAACTGTTAATATTGATACCATTAATTACCACCTGATTTAATTAGTCTTAAGAAAATAAAATAAAAAGATAATTACGCTTTCATTATCACTGTATTAACTCATCAAATATATCTTACATATACATTACATTATTTATTATATATATAATTATATATATATATATATATTATATATATATATATATAATATATATATTATATATATATATATTATTATAATATATATATATATACCAAGGCTTTTAATTAATTTCATACTGATGGTACAGAGCAACAGAGTTACGAGGTATTAGGGATAGGGTTCGATCCCTCTTCCGGATCCTCAGATAGCAATACTAGGAAAAGTTGCCAACCTCTTTGGATAGGGGCTTTTGCCCGCGAGAGTGAACTTTTAAATATATATTATATAATATATTATATTATAATATATAATATTACCTTACTATATTATATATATATATTATATATATATATACTATATATTAATAAAATATATATATTTTCGGGGTGGGGAAGTACAAACAGAATTTAAAAATTTTTAGTGTATCAATTTAAGCACTTACATTATTATTTATTATTGATTATTATTATTATTATATTTATTATTACTGCGAAAAACATTATCATAATTATTAGTAAAGATTATTACCTCAGTTCTTCCATCAGCTCTTTCAATGTCTATTATTTCTCCTTTTATTGGAAAAGTCTGTTTTGTCGGTGTGGATGTGTCAATGTATATACCAAATGCATGAACTGTATGTATGTATGTATGTATGATGTATGATTTTAAATTAATGTAATAATTACATGTTGATGTTGAATCTTTTACTTATGCTTGGTTTGCAGTCTATTGCTAAAGGTATTTGTGTTTGTTCTTTTTGAGGTCTAAATTTAATTTATATTTGCTTACTTACAGTTTATGTTTATTTCTTATATTCTTTTACATTCTTTTATCGTTTAACCTAGTACACATTTTTTTTCTTTTAAATTGTTAATTATTCATCTGTTAACAGACTGTTATTATTTTTTATTTTTTTACTAATATATTTATTTTAAGTATCATATTCTTTTCTCCCTCTTATATATAATATTATATATATATATATAACTATATATTATAATATATATATATATTATAATATATATATATATATAATATAATAATATATATATATATATATATATATATATTTATATATTTATATATATTATATATATAATATATATATTAACTATATATATATATAATATTATATATATATATATATTATATATATATATATATATATATATATATATATAAATATATAATTATATATATATATTAATATATGATATATATATATATATATATATATATTATATATAATATATATATATATATAATATAATATATATATAATAAATAAAGAACTATTGATGGGAAGATAAAGAAAATTGCTTCCTCTGTCGAACCACCGCATGTTGAGACTGAGACCGACATACTCGGACGCTCTACCGACTGAGCCATCCTCTAACCCTAAAAAGTTGGATTCAAGAATAGCTTTCAAACGACCGAGCCTATATATATATATATTATAGATTATATATACTATATATATATATAATAATATATATATATATATATATAATATATATCATATTATATAATAATAATATATATATATATATATATATATTGTATTATATTTATATATATATTAAAAAAAAAAACACCGAAACTCCTGGGGGTTGAGACCGATTTTGGTGAATCCGAGGGAAAATTGCCTCGAAGCCACCTCCTGAATTCATCACTGCTTCTTTACTGTCTAACATCCTGAAAACGTCAGTCATTTTGGCCGTCAGAAATTTCGTGCTAACACTTCTTGACTTAGATCTCACGTGCTTTTTCCATTGAATTATCAGACTTAGTTTTCTTGGAAACTAAAATTTTTAAAACTTTACCTGGAATACTTATTATCCAATATATAATTTAATAATAATAATAATTCATAATAATTAATAATAAGTAATAATCATAATTAAATAAAATAATAATAATAATAATAATAATTAATAATAATAATAATAATAATAATAATCAATAATAATAATAATAATAAAAAAAATAATAATAATAATAAAAATGTTCTTAATTTTTTAATTATTATTATGTATATATTTTATTATTATTATTATTATTCATATATTATTATTATATTTATTAGCGTGAAGCGCTCTTTTTTTTTGCTATTGTTTGCTGGGGCTGTATTCTGTACTGCTTGTCAAAATATTTTCTTGTGTTTCTTATTGTTAAGGAAGGTGATTAAAGTTTCCCTAATTCTTCATTGTAGAAGAAACAAAAAGAATACTTGATTGTTAAAGAGCAGTAAAAGCTTAGTCATTATATAACTTAAACCTTTTAAAAAGAAAGTACATGTATGTATAATATAAATGTATATATAGTGGATAATATATAGTATGATAATAATATAATATAGGGGATTTATAGATATATATAGTATATTTATATATATATAGTATAATTATTTAATATATACAGTATATAAATATATTATGATATTATATATAGTTATTATATATATATATGAATATAGATAATATATAATATAGTGATATATGAATAGTATGATATAGGTATATATATATGATATTTATTTAATTTATGATATATATATATTAATACATAGGCCTATATATATATATTATATTATATATATATATATTATATATATATATATAATATTATATATAATATTATATATATATATATTATATATATAATAATATATATATATAATATATATATATATATATAATTATATATTTATATATTATATATATAATATATCAAATAATATATATATATATATATATATATATATATATATATATATAATATATATATATATATATATATATAATATATAATAGTTAAAGAAACCAGATACTTTGCCAAAGATAGTTTTTTTAAGCTCGCACCACACGACAAGGAAAATTTTTTTTTTATTATTTTTATAAAATATGACACTTTACGGGCATTGAACTATTTTAAGAGAGGGACTACTCTAGGGTATTGCTACCTAGGATCAGGAAAAGGGATCGAACCCAGGTCCCCTGCATTGTAACTCAATTGCTCTATCGTTGTAACAAAGTAATAGCTTATTCTTTGAAAAATACACATGAAGAATCGAACTCGGTTCTCTTAGTAGTACAGGAGGCGCACCCGACAGAAGAAATCCAAGTCATGTCAGCAGCTGACTTGTGAAATGACCCAACTCAGTAAAAATTTGTGAAGTTTTCCAGTGGCAACATTCTTTAGGGACCCCTCTGGGGGTGCTCAAACACCCATTAGAGGTTTGAAATCTTCAAAATCGGGTTCTACTGGTTCGTAAGCATATTCAATGACACCTCACATGTCTTACTGTATGTTTATTTCCATATCCGGCGCTGCCTAAATCTCCGGCATCGGCTCCGACTCCTGCTCCGACTCTGAATCCTTCTCCAACTCCTGTTCATGTGGTATGTTATTTTTTTTTTTAATTTTGTTTTTGTGCTAAGACAGATATAATTTCATCTTTAGAGCCCCTACACCCCCTTCAGGTGTGTAGGGTTATATATATATATTATATTATATATATATATATATATATATATATATATATATTATATATATATATATATATAAATATATATATATATATATATAATATATATATATTATATATATATATCATATATATTATTATATATAATATAGATATAGATGAATATATTATATATGATATATATATATGTCTTATAGCTTTTATTACTTTATTTATTTTCAACTTTTTTCCCGCTACGAGATAACCAAAACTTAATTTTGGGGGCCAGCACCCCCTCAGGGGGATACAGGGACTCAAAACTTCGTCTCCGACGAGGTCATATCATCAGAGGTAGGAGTACGGAGTTTGGTGGGGATTAGAACTCGCAAACTACCTAAATTACAGGTTCGATATATAGCTAACATTAACCCTACCCGAAAAACCATTGAATACTCTTACCTCACTACATGAAATTCAGTGTATCTAGCAACAAGAAATCGTAGCAAGATGATTTAAAAGTCGATCTTCGGGTAAAAAAAGATCATTATAAATCAAATGGAACCATCAAAAATGATCTACTGATCATTTTAAACATTCAAGGAACCTAAAATTCCTCCCTTTGGGAGATAAGCCCCTGAGTTCAGGTTCAAAACCTCCGAAAACGATCGTCCTGACCTTGAAAGTCCCTAATTTGATTCATCGTGTCAAAATCACTAAATTCTAACGGTGTGAGGAGAAATTTCCAAGTCAGCTGCCAACATGACTGTCGATCTGAAGATCCTAAATCCTGATCCTCTGCCCTAAAACGGGCATTCATCGCTGATGTGCAATATATATATAAAGAAATCCACAAATACATAAGTAGTTTGGACATTTCCCAAGTGAGCTGCTGACATGACTTGGTCCTAAAAGTTACCAATGAATGTATATTATATAAATATTATATAAAGGGAAAGTACAAATAGAAATATATAGGGCAGTTTAGTAATAAGCAAGGGTAATGGATATAGTATGGTAGACCCCTATACTACTATACTCAAATAGATAAATTATGGATCTACTATTTTAGACATAGTAGTACATACAAAAATGATAGGTATAACCAATTTATTTCAGACTAACTTCGAAGTAAACGATAATTCTTCTATAGAATATAAATGTAGTAAAATTTATAGTATATAGCTCTACTATTTAAGACTTAGTAGTAATGACAAATTTATTTGACTCTTCAAGCTAAACGAAATTCTGAAAAATTATCAAAATTCTGCAAAATGCATTAAAAATTATCAAAGTATAATAGTATAGTATTTTATATATGTTAAAATATACATTTGTTGGTATTGTGTAGTGGTGTGTGGGTTTTTGATGTATTAAGATAAGTAAGTATATTTAAGACATAGTAGTAATGACAAATAGCTATATCATTACTTTTAAACAGATTTAAACGAAGACTTCTCAATAAATGAAATAATAAAATTTGTAGTCAAATTTAAACTAGAGCAATAAAGCAGCTTCACACCTTTAGTAATATACATATGAAAAAAAAACATTAATATCACGGAGGAGAATAATTAAAAGTTGTTATAGAAATATAGTTGAATGTATAAGAAATTTTCTTGTTTATTTCCTGTTCTATATCCTATTAATAAGATGTTATAACATTTAGTGCTACTGCTGTCGTTAGAAAAATGAGCATAACAGAAAGCGCGCGAGTTGTGGAAATACTCTTGTTCTGAATTGACTGGATATTGAGAAGTGTCGAACTCATTACTATACAGTTTTGTTCGATTTGAACTGCGTTAATGAGGGTTAGAGTTACCTAGAATTGAGAGCATATAAGTCAGGAGGAAGGCTATTATCTCATGTAGTAACTTTTTTTACATTTACTTATCTTTACGTTTTACATAGTTAAAGGTATTACTGCTTTGTAGACTCACTTAAAATACAGTATGTGGTGCACTCTTGAGCATACAGATCGATTCACATGGCATGAATTAGTTATATATTATAGGTGTGAGAGAGTAGTGTGAATAAGGGCACAGATAAAAAATAGTAGTGGGCTGGGGTATTTGTGCTCGTACACCGAAAATGGTGTCGGTTAGATAGGTGGAGAGAGATTAAGGAGGGGTCATGATAATATCGATTCCAGGATTGTTTGAGAAATCGAAATTATTTTATAAGCCATAGGCGCTGTGCACGACTTTAAAATAAGGTAGAGAGATGAGCTATTCAGTGACTTAGGAAACTAGGGAATGTGATATGTAGAACCGATATATAAATAAAAATTATCGATTCAAATTTTTATTCAATTGATAGAGTCAAATAAATAACTGAGATATGTTGGTTAAAAATATGTAGCAAATTGCTCTCAGAGTAAAACACTAGGCAAGTGTTATCTAAATTATATATAATATGTTATCTGTGAATATATGGATTAGAACACAAGGATTATATCGTTTAATCATATATTATGGATAGTATAGTAGGGTATAGCTACGTAGTAGAACTTATAATATAGGTATATATATCGATAGTAGTCTGTTAGCCATAAGATGTTAATTAGATAATATATATAATATGGGTAGTTTGGATATTAGGTTATAAGGTATATAGGAGAGGAGGAGAGATGAGCAGACGAGCTGCTTACGTGAATGGGGAATGATTGAAGAAGATATAATGTATATGTATTGATAGGTAGAGAGAAGTATGTGTAAAGAGGAGAGGAGGAATATAAATAGGAGACGTGGTGGAGTTAGGATGATGTGATGAGAGAGAGAGATAGAGAGAGTAGAAGAGAGAGAAGAAGAGAGAGAGAGAGAGAGAGAGAGAGAAGGAAGAGAGAGAGATCGTGAGAAGTAGAAGTAGAAGAGAAAAGATTGAGAGAGAAGAGAGAGTACGAGAGGAGAGAGAGAGAGAGAGAGAGTAGAGTATGTAGAGTATTTTTTCTCTTCTATATATTTTTTTAGAGGTTTTGTTAGGGGGGAGTTTAATATTGATAGCGGAGAGAGGCAGTTTAACAGAGGGAATGAGAGATGGATGGTGAGATGTAGTTGTCTCTGTACATTTACAGAAGATATTTGTGTGAGTGGACTGAGGAGAGAGGGTTGTTAAAAGGAGTTTAGAGGGTAGAAGAAGGCCGGGACAGGGGAGGGAGGGAGTGTGTGAAGAGGAGACGCAAAAATGAGACGAGATGTAGGAGAGAGAGCTCGGTTGTTTACTGAAAAGTGTGGTTTTACACCTGAAATAATTTCGCTTACTATTTTAATTTGTTAATATACATATGACCAACAAAGTCTAGTATAATTAGAATTTAGGATTCAGCACATAGTTATTGCATGAATTTTCAAATAACTTCTCATTATCACAAACACACACTTACGGACTATTTGGGTAAAAGAACACATAAAAATGCATGAAGAATGAACAGTGTATCTTGCTGATTCAACATACGTGGTATTGGGCTTTTTTATACATAATTGATTAAACAAAACCTGTGTGAGAGAAAATATATATATAGATATATATATATATACATATAATTCTATATATTAAGGTGCACACAGAATACGCACCTATGATTGTCTATATGAATATATATTTTTGGTATATATATATAGTGTGGAGATAGTATTAGAAAGTTTTGGAGCAGGTGCGCTAGATATGTAAATGTATTAGTATGAATTGTTTGGGATACCAATGAACATTACAAAATGATTAAGTATGCATCGGTCATGGTTGGTTATAGGATAATCATATATATATAGTATATATATATATATATGATTAGTAGAGTCATCAATGATATGGGTAAAATCACACTGCTTGGAGTTAGGTTAGTATCAAAACTGGGAATAGTATTATTTCTATTATATGAATTTAAATAATTTAGGTATATATATACCAGTGGTTTTCATCCTAAATCTTTTTCGTAATTCGTGAGCCATTGTGTACATAAATATATATATAGTAAATATAATATAAAAAATATAATAATTATATAAATATAATAAATATAATTAATAGTGCCTTTTACTATCTGAGTTTAAGTTTTTGCTGCAGAAGTCACCTATATATATATATCACCGCATGTTTTGGCCCCTTACTTAAGAAAAGATATATACTGTACGCTGCAGAGATAAAATAAGTGATCTTATAATATCTATTAATCTATTAATAAATAATTGCAATAATTTTGCCATGTATTCCACTAGGATTGGTACACGAGAAGGAAAGCCATGGACTATATATTTTATATATATTGTCAGGTTGCCGCGAGGCGCGGCCCGCTCCCGCGCGCCATTTTTCCAGGCAGTCCAAATCGCTACAGTTTTTCCCCCCGGTTCCGCCTATTTCGACATTTTTATATCACTATATATATATCGTAATATATATATATAATTATATATATATATATATCTATATATACCCTACTATATATATATATACCTATCCCACCTCACTGATTAATATAACAATTATTAATACATACACCTCCTGTGGCAAACCATTCCAAAATTTAAAGCAACTGCTAAGTGCTGATATTGCCTCTGAATATATAAATCTAATAAGGGAATGAAATATAGCTTTTCATTATACATCATATAAAGATATATAATATAGTTTCGCATGTTAACCAGTCTGGACTAATTATTTCAAAATCGTGTGATTAAGAACTTTTGTTACTAATTAAAGTGAAAAACCTGAAAAATACAATTATGAAAATGGTTCAACAAAACTTTCGCCGTCCACCCTGGCCCTTGAGGGGTGAGAAGCTGCCGCCCACCGTCCGTGCTCCATAATTGTGACTGAGTGAAGAACTTGTATCCATGGATATCCCACTACCGTATTAAAAACAGAATTTGAAGAACCATGGTCATGAAATTTAGAATGTTTCGTGATAGTTAATTGTAATCATGTTGGTCGCGGGATGAAAATGCGTAGAGATGAAATGATGATCGCCTTTTTCGCGCTACTGGAGAAAGTAGCTGGAAGCGTCGAGAGGTGTGCGCGAGAAAGAGCGAGTCAATTTCCTAACATATTCCTCTTGCGTTCAATGCTACATAGCGCGCTCATAGCTCGTTACCATCCGAAACCCATGAAAAGTCAATCCTATTTTGTTTGACTTGCTTGTACTATGTTATCACGCTAGACATCTGTGGTTTATTTTTTGTTACCTTTGCGACTCTCTCTTAGGCATATCTATAGTCTTTCTTTAAATTAAGGGGCCCCAAACTTGTGCAGAATACTACAATATATTATTGGCCTAACATAGTATTATAACAGTTTTCCTTACTTATTACTTCTTGGCTCTTGTAAACAACATTTCGCGATTTATTATGCCCAGCATCTTATTTTTGGAGCTTTATTTGTTTTAGCTATGCTCAAACATCAGAGCATTAGCTACGTTCAAATTTGAGCGCGTAGTGAGCGTGCTTATAAATGTCCAGTGCTCTATAGATAACAACTATGTTCACGGTGTTAGTTGTGAGACAGAACTCAATGCCAATCCACCATCTTCAATATCAGCAGGTAAATACTTTATTGAGAAACGCCGTGGTAACATACGATAGAGCCTTCTACATTCAAAATTTTACCCGCAAAGGCATAAAGTAGCATTCAATTTTGCAACGTTATCAATCTTGTCCTCTACTAGCCGCAACGAATGTGTTTTATCCGAAGATCAATAGATAAATTGATAAATTCTTTATAATACATTCCTTCACTTTTCCAATAAACCTGAGGTGGCCAACTTTTTGGTATCAAATCTGCAAAAACTTAGAAAACCTTGCATTTAAGTCCATGGTCTAAATCACTTATATACACTGAGGGAAACAATTAAGAGTAACCCCAGCGCTCTGAATATCCCTCGTGGGACAGCACACTCTCACTATTTCCCATGATGCATTGCCATTTAGTTGTAGCACACCTATTTTCTAATTCCACAACCTGAGCTCTTTAATATTTAATCCAACCAATTCTTGAAAAAAGCACTTGACCTATGTTTCCACTCCCACTAGTCCTTCTCTTCGTATAAATACAAAGTTCTATAGGAGATTCAAATCAAATTCTGACCACAACCTTATATTCTTAATTTCAATACATACTTTCTCTCCAAACGCTCCATCCTGCCCTATGCGTTTTTTTCTGGCACTTTGATCGGGTGATTGGGGGGCCTTGCGCGTCGCTTCTAGGCTAACTATAATTTGAATGACTGCTTTGACTCTGTATGACGCTTCGGCTTCTCGTCTTGCTACTAAGGTGGGGAGCTAATAAATCGTTGACGGATGAGCAGGTTCATTCCTTCTTCGCACCTAAAAATACTTTCCCTCCTCATAATTCCATGGTTCGACGTGCTTGTTCTTGCTGGCCATTCAGCGCTAGAGACCAGCGCGGTATCGGAGTGGAAAATGAAAAATTCTCGTTCTCAAGCTATCACTCGTCGCAATTTTCACGTCAGCTAGAAAATCGTTGCAAGGACCACTCTTCCGACGAGCAAAGCGGGTTTATCAAACGAAAACGTGCGCTAAACCTCCTTGGATTCCTACTAACAAATCTATTCTGGCACTCTTTGCCAAAAGACCATAATTCTCTAACAATATTTCTATCTATAAATCATTCTTTCTGCCCCTCGTTAATTACGATTCTGATTGGCTCTGGGGTTTGGCTAACTTCCCCAACTGAAAAAAGGTTTCCATCTCTTCGGGGCCATCCTATTTCTTCCTGCTAACTCAACCTGGACGATTCTGGCATTCCTCCTTCCTTCCCCCTTATCCCCTCTCAGGTGTCCTATTTCTTTACCTGTGATTACATTTGATCGGGTAAATGGGCTCCTGAAGATCTATGAACGTATGGAAGGCGGGTGGCCCGGATGGCATCCTCCCTGAGTTTTGAGGGAACTGTGCTTACGTGCCTGACCCCACCCGCTCGTTTCAACTATATCCTCTAATTGTCTCAATACTAAGCACTTTTTTCCCCTCAGTGTTGGAAGCACCACATGTGTCCAACCTATTCCGATAAAAAGGAAGCCGGCTCTGATTCCCTCTAAACTATCGGCCCTATAGCTTCTTCCACTTGTATTCCTATTCTAAGATCTTTGAAACACGTCTCAACCAACTCTCATTTCTTAGGCCATCTGGAATCTCATTCTCTTTCTTTCCCCATCACCAGTACGGCTTTCGGCGTTCAAAGGTCCTACTGGCGATATACTTTTCCTATTTAACCGATTTAATGTTTTTCCGCTCTTAGGAACTACGGGGAGAGCTTTTGCGTTGTGGCGCTCGTCGACACTATCCAAAGCGATTTTGACGGCGGGTATGGCACGGTCTGGTCCACTGCTCTCCTCCAAGCTTCTCCTCACTTTGGGTTTCCTCCTTCTCTTTGGCCCTTCTTATGGTCCTTAGCTTTTCTTTCATCGTCGGCTCAATATCGGAGTGGTGAAATGGAGGGTGGGGGCCCCCCCCCCCCCCCCCCCCCCCCCTTTTTTTTTTTTTTCCCTTCTTCTTTTTCCTCTCCCAGGAAAGTGTTCCTCAGGCTTCGGTCTTATCTCCTACTTTAATTTCTTACTTTTCATTAATGATTCTTCTCACCTGCACATCTTAACTCTATCCACTTATGCCGATGACTCGACCCTTTCACTCTTCAATCTCATTTCAAATTTCTGCCTGCTCTTCTTTTACTCTACCGAATTGCATCTCGTCCTAACTCTTTCCGATTCCTATTCTCGCTGGATTCTGGATAAGAATTTTTTCACGATGGGGTCTCCTCAACTTGTGAATATTCAAATTCTTTAATAAAACTCAACTTCTACAAATCTCCCTTAAAAAAAAACCCTTCTAAATTTTCCTATAACTCTTTCCGACTGTCCTCGTCCGTTCTCTTCCTGTTTGACAATATATCAACATCCTTGGCCTTAACATAAACAAAAAATCTCTTGGAAAC
>JABUQX010020186.1:0-12500 GCA_015478945.1 Trachelipus rathkii
ACAGAAGAGAGATAAAATCAAAATCATTTTCTAAGACTTGTATTTCAGGAGAAAGCATTTATGATGTTCGAGACTCACAAAAATGAAAAATTGCAATTTTCAAAAATCTTGACAAAAATAAATTAAGAATGTTAGCTTCCAAAGGTATAACAGATATGTACAAATCCGAAGACACATAGTATGGTCCTCAACAAAAACCTTTTAAAATATCAAATCACTTTTCTCGATTGTATTTCAGGAGAAGCCTTGTATTTTGACCAAAACTCAAAATTTACAAATTTCACGAACATTTTGACAAAATCATAATTTTTAAAACCTGTGTCAAAAGTATACAGCTATTACAAATCCGAAGACACCATAGTGTTCTCTAACAAACTGTTCTACAAATATAACAATCACTTTTTAACGACTTGTATTTCAGGAGGAATAGCATTTATATGTCAACAAAAGAAATTACAAAAATTTCATTTGAACAATTTGAACAAAATAATTAAGAACCTGTTTATGAGAAAAGTTAAGCGGCTTTAAAATCCGAGACACGTCTACGTGTGCTACCAAAACTGTTCTAAAATATGCAAAATCACTTTTCTAACGACTGTATTTCAGGGAGGAATAGCCATTTATATGTTCGAACCACAAATCAAAAATTTATCCAAATATCAAAAATTTTGACAAAAATAAATTAGATGTTACTCACTTAAAAAGCAAATTAAAATCCGAAAGCACCCTAGTCCTTCTCAGAATTAAGCTTTCTAAGAAAAGAATCATTTACTTTTCTAAGATTGTATTTCAGGAGGATGCATTTATATGGTTTCGAACGCAATAAAAATCCAAAAATTTACAAATTTCATATATTTTGACTAAAAAATAATTTAAGACGCTGTTATAGAAAAGTTTAACAGGCTATTACAAATTGAAGACACCCTAGTGTTCTCACACAAAAACATTTCTAAAATATCCAGTTATTTTCAAAGGCATGTATTTCAGGAGGAATAAATCTAAAGATGTTACAACTCAAATCAAAAATTTCAAATTCAGCCTCTTCTCCAAGAAAATTAAAACTGTTACTCCAAAAGTATATACAGCTATTACAATTCGAAGACCTATGGGTATTCCTCACACAAAGAACCGTTCTAAAATAATCAAAATCATCTTTTCTAAGATGTGTATTTCAGGAGATAGGCATTTTATATTTGGAACAGACAAAAGACTCCAAAAATTTCGCAAATTTCACATTTGACAAAAATAAATTAAGAACCTGTTACTGCAAAAGTTATAACAGCTATTACAAATATGAAGACACTCTAGTGTGCCAACACAAAAAGACCTTTTTAAAAATATAAAATTCATTTCTACGACTTGATTTCAAAACGAAACAAACTCTAAAATTAAAAGTCATAGTCCTTCAATGCATGATGTTTGAAAGTGTTGATAAAATAAATGAAGAAATAAAATATAAAGGAATGTAGGTATTGTCGGTAAGATTTCATAGTATTCCCTACACAAAAAACTTCTAAAAAAATAAATACTTTTCTAAGCTTGTAATTTCAGGAGGGAAAGTCATTTATTGTTCGAACACAAAAATCAAAAATTTACAAATTTCAAACATTGATGACAAAAATAAAATTAATAACTCTGTTACTCACAAGTATAAACAGTATTACAAATTCCCCGAAGACATCCGCTAGTGTTCTACACACAAAAACCTTTCTCAAAATACAAAAATCACCTTTCTACGTATTTTAGGAGGAATAGGCATTTATATGTTCGAACAACATAAATAGTCCAAAAATTTACAAATTTTCAACTATTTTGACAATAATAAAATTGAGAACTGTTAACTAGAAAGTTTACAGGCTATTACAAATCGAAGACACCATAGTATTCCATCCTGCACAGCACAAAAACTTTTCTTAAAAATATTCAAATCACTTTTCTACGTCTTGTATTGTCAGGGAAGGAAAATAGCAATTTATATGTTCTCGAACGACCAAAATGCAAAAACATTTCCAAATATCAAAATTTTGACAGAATTAAATAAGAGATGTTACTCAAAAGTATAACAGCTTATTACAAATCCGAAGACACATTAGTATTCCCTCACAAAACCTTTCCTAAAAAAATAAAAATTAACTTTTCTAAGCCTGTATTTCAGGAGGATAGCCATTTATTGTTCGAACCAACAATCACAAAAAATTACAATTTCACACATTTTGATAAAATAATTAAAAACTGTTCTCCAAAGTATTACAGCTTTACAATTCGAGACACATAGTATTCCTCAACGAAAAGAAAAAAGAAAAAAAACCCTTTTTCCCTATAAAAATATCAAAAATCTCACTTTTTCTTACGACTGGTGTATTTAGGAAGATTAGGACATTTATGATGTTCGAACCACAAAAATCAAAAGAATTTAAAATTATCAAAATTTTGACAAATAATAAATTAAGAACCAGTTACGTCCATAGTGTATAACAGATATTACAATTTAAATTTTCTTTTATTGTCCTCAACAAAACCTTTCTAAAAATAATTTCCAAATATCTAAATTTTTGACAAAAATAAAGTTAAGAACTGTTTACTATCCAAAAGTATAACAGCTTATTACAAATTTTTTCCGAAGCACATGGTAGTACCTCACACAAACACTCCTAAAATACTCAAAATCATTTTCTACGACTTGTATTTTCAGGAGAAAGCCATTTATTGTCTGACGAACCACAAATCAAAAAGTTAAATTTGAAGTTTGACAAAAATAAATTAAGAAGCTTTGTACTCCAAAAGTATAACAGCTATTACAATCCGAAGACACCCTAGTGGTTCTCACACAAAAATCTTTCATAAAAATATAGAGGGGAATACTGCCATTTATATGTTCGTAACATCAAAAAATCCAAAAATTTAAAATTTCAACATTTTGACAAAAATAAATTTAAAAACTGTTACCAGAAGTATAACGCTATTAAAGAATCCGAAGACACCTACGTGATTTCCTTCACACAAAAACTTCTAACAATATCAAATGACTTTCTTATCGATTGTATTTTCAGGAGGAATACCATTATTGGTTACGAACAACCAAAACAAAATCCCCAAAATTACAAATTTCAGACATTTTTTGACAAAATTAAATTAAGAACCTGTTACCTAGAAAAGTTTAACAGCTATTACAAATCCGAGACACCCTAGTGTTCCTCTCACAAAAACATTTCTAAAAATATTAAATCACTTTTCTACGACTTGTATTTCAGGAGGAATAGCCATTTTAATGTTCGAACCACAAAAATCGCAAAAATTTCAAATCAAGCAGTTTTGACAAAAAAAAATTAAAAAAACCTGTTACTACAAATGTTAACATCTAATTAATTGCAAAACAAAATTATTCCTCAACAGACTTTCTAACATATATCAAAATCATTTTCTACGACTTGTATTTTCAGGAGGAAAGGCCATTTATGATGTTACAAAATAAATTCAAAAAAGTTTCCAAATTTTCAACATTATTGACAAAAAATAATTAAGAACCTGTTACTCCGAGAGTATAACAGCTATTACAAATACGAAGACACCTAGTGTTCCTCACACAAAACTCTTTTAATAAAAATAATCAAATCATTTTAAATTTATCTGCGACTTGTATTTCAGGAGGAATAGCATTTATATGTTCCAAAACAAAACAAAAATCCCAAAATTTACAAATTTGAACTTTATTGGACAAGAAATAAATTAAGAACCCTTTAATCCAAAGTAGACAGCTATTACAATCGAAGAAAACCTAGTGTTTCGTTCACACAAAAACTTTCTAAAAATATCAGGTAGGAATAGTCCAAATTATATGTTTGAACCACAAAATCCAAAAATTTACAAATTTCAACATGTACTTGAAAAAATAAAGTTAAGAAACTGTTTACTCCAAAGTATAACAGCTATTAAGAATCCGAAGACACCCTAAGTGTTCTCACACAATAAAGCCTTTCTAAAAATGATAATCACTTTTCTACGATTGTATTTCAGGGGAATAGCCATTTTATATGTTTCGAACAAAAGTGTCATGATCTATACAATTTTCAACATTTTTGACAAAAAATAAATTAGAACCTGTTACTCCAAGATAAAGTTAGAACAGCTATTACAAGTCCGAAGACACCCTAGTGTTCCTCAGACAAAAATTTCAAAATATAAAATCACTTTTCTATGAATTGTATTTCAGGAGGAATAGCATTTATATGTTCGAACGCACAAGAAATCCAAAATTTCAAATATCAACTTTTGACAAATATTAAAAACCTGTTATCCAAAAGTATAAGCTATACAATTCCGAAGACACAATAGTAATCCTCACACAAAACCTTTCTAAAAATCTCAAATCACTTTTCCTAGCGAATTGTATTTCGGAGGGAATAGCCATTTTATATGTTTTCGAACACAAAAAATCAAAATTTCCAAATTCAACATTTTTGACAAAATAAATAGACATTTAATCCAAATTGAATAACAGCTATTACAAATCCAAAGACACCTAAGTGTTCCTCACACAAAACCTTTTCTAAGAAATTATCAAAATCCTTTTCTAATACGACTTGTATTTCAGGAGAAGTAGCCATTTATATGTTCGAACCACAAATCCCAAAATTTACAAATTTCCACATTTTGACAAAATCATTAAGACTGTTTACTACTCCAAAAGTATAAAAGCGATTACAAATCCGAAGACACCATAGTATTCTTCAATAAAACTTCTAAAAAAATTCAAATCACTTTTCTAAGACTTGTAGTTTAGGAGGAATAGCATTTATAGCAATAGGCGTGGAATGCAAAAGTTTACAATTTCAACATTTTGACTAAAAATAATTTTAATAAAACCTGTTTACTCAAAAGTATAACAGTTAAAAATCCGAAGGTACCCCAATATTAATCACACAAAACCTTTCTAAAAAATATAGATCACTTTTCTACGACTTGTATTTTCAGGAGGAAAGGCCATTTATATGTTCCGAACCAAACAAAATCAAAAATTTCAAATAATCAAATTTTGACAAGAAATAGATAAGAACCTGTTACTCAAAAGTATAACAGTTATTAAAATCCGAAGACACCATAGTATGTCCTCACACAAAAACCTTTTCTAAAAAATCAAAATTAACTTGTTAGACTTGTATTTCAGGAGGAATAGCATTTATATGTTCGAAACGACAAAAAATCCAAAAATTTACACATTTCACATTTTTGACAAAAAATAAAATTAAGAACCTGTTACTCCAAAAGTTTAACAGCTATAAAATCCGAAGACATCCTAATATTCCTTACAAACAAAACTTTCTAAAATAATCAACATCACTTTTCTACGACTGTATTCAGGAGGATAAATGCATTATATTGGTTGAATACCACATGAAATCCAAAAATTTCAATATCAGACTATTTTGGACAAAAATAAATTAAAAAACACTGTTATCTCCAAAGTATAACAGCTGATTAACAAACTTCAAGACACAAAATGGATTTCTCAACTAAAACTTTTCTATAAATATAAATATTTTGCTCATTTGTATTGCAGGAGGAATAGCCATTTATATTGTCGAACAACTCACATTACAAATTTCATGAATTTCAACATTTTGACAAAAATAAAATTAAAGACTTGTGTATAGAAAGTATAACGCTATTTACAAATACGAAGTGGTTTGTGTTTTTCACACAAAAAAGGTTGGTAACAATAATCAAAATCACTTTTCTACGGACTTGTATTTCAGGAGGAATAGCATTTATATGTTCTACATGTGACAGAATACCAAAAATTATACAAATTTTTCAAACATTTTGACAAAAATAAATTAAGAACCTGTCACTCCAAAAGACAGCTATCAAAAATCCGAGACACCATAGTATTCTCAATACAAAAACTTTTAAAAAAATTAAATTTAGTTTTCCCAAAATTGAATTTGAGAAATTATGGTGATATAGATAGATAATTTTAGAAAATTCAAAACATTGAAAAAAAACCATTTTGAGAAAAAATAAATTAAAACGTGTAGATACTCTGCCAAAAGTATAGACAGCTATTACAAATCGAAGACACCATAGTATTCACTCACCATCAGGTCTTTCTTAAAAATATCAAAATAACTTTTTTACGACTTGTATTTCCGGAGGAATAGCCATTTATATTTTCGAACAAACTCTTCCAAAATTACAAATTTCAAATAATTTTGAACAAAATAATTAAGAACCTGTTACTCGAAAAAATAGTTTTAAAGCTATTTTACAAATCCGAAGACACGCTAGTGTTCCCTCACACAAAAACCTTTCT
Source organism: Trachelipus rathkii (assembly GCA_015478945.1). Taxonomy (NCBI): domain Eukaryota; kingdom Metazoa; phylum Arthropoda; class Malacostraca; order Isopoda; family Trachelipodidae; genus Trachelipus; species Trachelipus rathkii. The sequence goes on from JABUQX010020186.1 coordinate 6,311, forward strand.
AAAATATAAAAATCACTTTTCACGACTTGTATTTCAGGAGGAAAGCCCTATTTATATGTTCGGACTGCACAAAAATCTCAAAAATGTTGCAAATATCAAAATTTTGGACAAAATAAATTAAGAACATGTTTACTCCAAAAGTAATAACAGCTTTACAATTCCGAAGAACATGGTATTCCCCACAAAAAACCTTCTAGAAATAGTCAAATCATCTTTTCTACACTTGTATTTCAGGAGGAATAGCCATTTATATGTTCGACCACAAAATGCAAAAATTTCCAAATATCAACATTTTTGACAAAAAAATTAAAAAACCTGTACTCAAAAGTTATACAGCATATACAATTCTGAAGACCCATGGATAAGTTCCCACACGACCAAAAACATTTCTAAAAATATCAAAATACTTTTTCTACGACTTGTTAATTTTCAAGGAGGATATAGCCATTTATATGTCGAAAACAAAAATCCAAAATTTCAAATTTCAACATTTTGACAAAATATATTAAGAAACATGTTACTAGAAAAGTAATAGCAGCTATTACAAAGCCGAGCACCATAGTATTCCTGCAGACAACAAACCTTCTAAACATCAAATCATTTTATAAGATCTTGTGTTATTTCAGGAGGAATAGCCATTTATATTGTCGAACCCAAAAAATCCACAAATTTACAATTTCAACATTTTGACAAAATAAATTAAAACATGTTAAATAACTATAACAGCTATTAAATTCCGAAGTGAACAAGGATTTTCGAAATATGGAGTTTCTACCAATATTAAAATCACTTTTTCTTACACTTGTATTTCAGGGAATAGCTATTTTATATGTGTCGAACAACAAATGACCACAAATTTCCAATTTCAACATTTTTGATAAAAATATATTAAAGAACTGTTATCCTCCAAAAAGTCTAACAGCTATTACAATCCCGAAGACACCCTTGTGTTCATTAATTAACTTTCTTAAAATATCAAAATAACTATTCTAACGACTTGTATTTCAGGAGGATAAGCCATTTATATGTTCGAACCACAAAAATTCCAAAATTTCCAAACTTTGTCAACATTTTGACAAAATAAATTTCAAACCTGTTACTACTCCAAAAGTAGTAGACAGCTATTACAATCGAGACATCCATTGGTAATTCCTCACACAAAACCTTCTAAAAATATCAAACTCACTTTTCTACGACTTTGTATTTCAGGAGGAATAGCATTTATATGTTCGAACAAAAAAATCACAAAAAATTTCCAAGATTTCTTTAGACAAATATAGATTAGGAACTGTTACTCCAAAATATAACAGCTATTTACAAATCGTAAGACACCATGTATTCTCCACACAAAAACTTTCTTAAAATTCAAATCACTTTTCTACGACTTGTAATTTAGGAAGTTTCGCCATCTGCAGGATATCCAAAATACCAAAAATTAGCCAAAGTATGAAAAGCGCTCACTATGGTTGATTTTTATAATACTCCAAAAGTATAACAGCTATTGATAATCCGAAGACACATAGTATTGCTCAACAAAAACTTTCTAAAAAATAAAATCACTTTCTTCCTATTGTATTCAGGAGGAATAGCCATTTATTATGTTTTGACCAAAAAAATCCAAAAATTACAAATTTCACAACATTTGATCAAAAATAAATTAAAACTGTGTTCTGCAAAAGTATACAGCTATTACAAATCCGCTAAGACACCCTAGTTTTCCTCACACAAAAAACTTTCTAAAATATAAATCACTTTTCTACGACTTGATTTAGGAGGAATAGCCATTTATATGTTGGAACAATTAAAAATCGAAAAATTTTCCAAATATCAACATTTTGACAAAAATAATTTAAAAACCTGTTACTGTCCAAAAGTAATTAAAGCTATTACAATTCCGCAAGACCTTGGTATTCTACACACAAAAACTTTCTAAAATATTCAAAATCACTTATATATCTCTTGTATTTTTCAGGAGAATAGCCATTTATATGTTCGAACAACAAAAATCACAAAAATTTCCAAATTTCAACATTTTGGACAAAAATAATTAAGACCTGTTACTAGAAAAGTATAAAAGCTATTACAATACGAAGACACCCTAGTGTTTCTCACACAAAAACTTTCTAAAAAATATCAAATCACTTTCACGACTTGTATTTCAGGAGGAATAGCCATTTATATGTTAGAACCACAAAACAATCCAAAAATTTACAAACTTCAACATTTTGACAAAAATAATTAAGAAAATGTTATCAAATTTTAACAGCTATTAAAATCCCGAAGATACCTAGTATTCCTCACAAAAACATTTCTAAAAATATGAAAAAATCCTTTTCTAGCGGACTTGTAGTTTTCAGGAGGAAAGCCATTATATGTCGAACCACAAAATCCCAAAATTTTCCAATATCAAAATTTTGAGAAAAATAAATTAAGAACCTGTATCAAAGTATAACAGCTATTATAATACCGAAGACACCTTAATTTTTTTTACAAAAACCTTACTAAAAAAATCAAAATTGACTTTTCTAAGGCCCTGTATTGTCAGGAGAAATACCATTTTATATTTGTCGAGACCACAAAAAATCCAAAATTTACAAATTTTCAACATTTTGACAAAAATAAATTAAGAAACCTGTTACTAGAAAAGTTTAACAGCTATTACAATTCCAAGACACCATAGTATGCCTCACACAAAAACCTTTCTAAAAATATCAAAATAACTTTTCTAAGACTTGTAATTTTCAGGAGGAATAGGTTCACTGCTAGCCACAAAAATACAAAAATTTTTCCAATATCACATTTTGACAAAATAAATTTATAACTGTACTTGCCATTAAAGTATAACAGCATATTTACAATTCGAAGACACCATGGTATTCCTCACACAAAAATTTTAAAAATTCAAATCATTATTATACGAATTGTATTTCAGGAGGAATAGCTATTAATATTTTCGAACAACAAAAATCCAAAAATTCCAATTTCAACATTTTTGACAACAATATATAAGAACTGTTACGAAGAAAGTATATTACAGCTATTACAAATACGAAGACACCCTATTGTTTCCTCAACAAAATACCTTTCTAAAGAATATAAAATTTTTATTTTTACGACTTGTATTTCAGGAGGAATAACCATGCTTATGTATTCGAACCACAAAATCCAAAATTTCAAATTTCAACATTTTGACAAAAATTAATTAAGAACCTGTTACTGCAAAAGTATAACAGCGATCTACAATCCGGAAGACCCATAGTATTTTACTTCACCAAAAACTTTTAATAAAAATCAAAATCACTTTTCTAAACTTGAATTTCAGGAGGAATAGCCATTTATATGTTTCGAACCACAAAAATTTCAAAATTTAAACATTTCAACTTTTGACAAAAATAATTAAACGCTGTTACTGGCAAAGTATATAAACAGCTATTAATCTGAAGATCACTCTATTGTTTACTCAACAAAATACATTTCTAGAAATTATAAAATACTTTCTACGACTTTATTTAGGAGGAATATGCGCATTTATATGTTGAACAACAAAAATCCAAAAATTTACAAATTTCAACATTTGCAAAATAAATTTAAGAACCTGTTACCTAGAAAAGTTTAACAGCTCTTACAAATCGAAGACACACTAGTGTTCTCACACAGTGAAACCTCTAAAAATATCAAAAATCTTTCTACGCTGTATTTTCAGAGAGGTATAAATGGATTTTATCTTTAGGAAATAAATCCAAAAATTTTCCAAATATCACAATTTTGACAAGAATAAATTTAAGAACCTTGATTTAGCTGCCAAAAGTATAACAGTATTACAATTCCGAAGAACCATAGTTATTTCTCAACAAATCACCCTTTCTCAAAATCAAAATACTTTTCTACAGACTTTGTATTATTCAGGAAGGAATAGCCATTTAATTGTTCGAAACAAAATCCAAAAATTTTCCAAATATCAACATTTTTACAAAAAATTGAGGACTGTTACTCAAAAGTATAACAGCTATTACAATTCCGAAGATACACCATGGTATTTCTCACACAAAAACTTTCTAAAATATCAAAATCACTTTCTATAGTGGACTTGTATTTCAGGAGGAATAGCATTTATATATGTTCGAACAACAAAAATCAAAATTTCGAAATTTCAAACATTTTGACAAAAATATTAATAAGAGAACATATGTTATTTACATTAAAATTTATTAGCAAATCCGAAGACCGCATAAGTATTCCTCACACAAAAACTTTCTTAAAACATTCAAAATCACTTTTCTAAGACTTGTTTTTCAGGAGGAGGCCATTTATATGTTGAACCACAAAAATCCAAAAATTTAAAATTATCAACTAATTTTGACAAAAATATTAAAAACTGTTAAGTTATATCAAAAATATTCACAATTGAAAACACTTTTAGCTCAAACAAAAACTTCTAAAAATATCAAAATACCTTTCTACGAATTGTATTTCAGGAGGAACGGCCATTTATATGGGTTCGAACAAAAAAATCCAAAAAATTTCCCAAATATTATATCCAAGTGTTACAAAAATAATATTAAAACCTGTTACTAGAAAGTATAAAGCATAATAAAATCCGAAACACAATGTATTCCTCACGCAAAAACCTTTTCTTAAAATATCAAAATCATATTTAACGACTTGTATTTCAGATGGACTAGCATTAATATGTTTCGAACCACAAGAATCCAATAAATTTCGCAAATTTCAACATTTTTGACAAAAATAATTAAAACCTGTTAAATTTGTTTATAATTAAATATAAAATATTCGAGAGCACCATGGTATTCTCAACACAAAAACCTTATCTAAAAATATCAAAATCACTTTCTTAGCGACTTGTATTTCAGAGGAAATAGGCATTTTGATATGTTCGAAGCAGAACAAAAGTCAAAAAATTCAAGATTTTTAACAAATTTTGCATAATAAATTAGGACCTGTTCTTCAAAAGTATAGAGCGTTTACAGAATCCGAAGACACATGGTAATGCCTCACTACAAAACCTTTCTTAAATATCAAATCACGTTTCTACGACTTGTATTTAAGGAGGAATGAGCATTTATATGTTCGAATACGCACAAATCAAAATTTCGAAATATGCAAATTTGACAAAGAAGTACAATTAAGAAACTGTTTCTCCAAAAGTATAACCAGCTATTACAAATCAGAAGACAACATAGGTATTGCCTACAAAGAACTACGTATCTAAAATCTTTTCTAAGAAATATCCTTTCCACAGAACTATTTATATGACTGAACCAAAAAAATCCATAAATTTCCCAATTTCAATTTTTGACAAAATAGCAGAAGAAACATGTTACTGCAAAAGTATAAGAGCTATTCAAAATCCGAACGACATACCCTGTGGTTCCTCACGACAAAAACCTTCTAAAAATAGTCAAAATTAACCTTTTACCGAACTTGTATTTCAGGAGGTAATAGCCATTTTATGTTTCGAAACCACAAAAATTGCCCAAAATTTTCCAAATATCAACATTTCACCAAGATAATAAAAAAAAAACTCTGTTTACTCAAAAGTTAGACAGCTATTAACAATTACGAAGACACTATGGTATTCCTCACACAAAAACCTTTCTAAAATATCAAAACATTTTCCTACGACTTGTATTTTCAGGAGGAAAGGCCATTTATATGTTCGATTACACAAAATCAAAAATTCCAAATTTCAACATTTTTGACAAAAATATAATTTAAGAACCTGTTACTTAAAAAGTATTAAAGTATTATATCATTCATTCTTCTAACGTGTTCTTCACACAAAACTTTCTAAAATAATCAAAATCATTTTTCTTTATTTTTGTATTTCAGGAAAATTAGCCATTTATATGTTCGAAAACAATAAAAACAAAATTTCAAATTTAACATTTTGACAAAACGATTAAGAACTGTTGTAGAAAAATCTATCAATAGAAGTGAGTATTGACTATTATAGTAACGAACGAAAACCTTCGTAAAAAGTAATCAATAAATTATGTTGGGGTTCTGTTTCAGGAGATAGCATTTATATGTTCGACACTACAAAAATCCAAAAATGTTCCAAATATGAAAATTTTTGACAAAAATGAATTAAGGACCTTTTACTCCAAAAAGTATAACAGCTATTACAATCCGAAGACACCCTATTGGGTATACAAAACATTTCTAAAAA
>JABUQX010020186.1:20000-22500 GCA_015478945.1 Trachelipus rathkii
CAAGTAACAAGTTACAACTACAACTGGGTTTTAGGATACTGCAAGTACAAGTACTCCAAAAAATGTACTTAAGTACAAGTACAAGTACAAGTACTTGTACTTGAACCCAAGCCTGATGTATATATATATATAATATATATAGATATATATATATATATATATATATATATAATATATATATATATAATATATATTAAATATATATATATATATAATATATATATATATATATAAAGTTTGAAATATATGTAATATAGTTAGGAAATTCCACTAATTGAGTTTAATATCATTTTTAGAGCACCCTCTGAAAGAGCTTACATAAAGCAACCATTTTATGTTCATAAAAGAGCAATAATAATAATAATAATAATAATAATAATAATAATAATAATAATAATAATAATAATAATAATAATAATAATAATAATAATAATAATTAATAATAAAAATATAATAATAATAATAATAATAAATATTAATAATAAAAATAATAATAATAATAATAATAATAATAATAATAATAATAATAATAATAATAATAATAATAATAATAATAATAATAATAATAATAATAATAATAATTTCTCCTCACTAGCGGACTTCAGGTTCCTGTTTTCTGGGGGAGGAGGGGGGCTTGGCTTTTTGCATGGTGGTGGACTTCTGGGGGAGAGAGAGGGACAGGGCAAAGCCTAGATCCCACCGGATCATGGCGACTCCCCTTGTAACCATAAACCCTCCCCCTCTAAATCTTTGTCGATTTACCCTAAGGGCATTGCTTAACAATTTTAAACTTCAATAAACTTTTTTGTTAAACTATATACAAAATTCACAGGTAAAATATAAGAATGCATATCCGTCTACAGGATTTACCATTTTGCACCATCTATTACCAGGATTTACCACTATACACCATCTGTTACCAGTATTTACCACTATGGACCATCTATTACCAGAATTTACCAGTAAATTTAGCATTTGAATCAGGTTTGAAACAGGAGTCTCAAAGGATATAGATTATCACTGTATAAAAACATCGATTTATTTTAACGATAATATTGTATAGATTATTACCGTATAAAACCATCGATTTTTTTTAACGCTAATCGATGCTTTGATAAGCTTCCCATACAACTTTGCAACATCAAAATTTTGTTTTAATATATATATATATATATATATATATATATATATATATATATATATATATATATATATATATATATATATATATATATATATATATATATATTATATATATATATATATAATAATATATAATATATATATAGGACATTGACCAAACTTTACATTAGTGTAAATTTTTCCATTTTCCGATTTCTCGAGAACTACAATACTTACAAGAAAACCAATTACATATTTGGAATCAGTGTATAAAGCTTATTACCGGAATGTTGTTAAAAAAATTACCTTTAAAATTCTCACGTTTTAGAAAATTATAGAAAAAATAAACGTATTTTGTAAGTGAAGTTTAGGTTAGGTTAGGTTAGGTTAGGTTAGGTTAGGTTAGGTTAGGTTAGGTTAGGTTAGGTTAGGTTAGGTAAGGTTAGGTTAGGTTAGGTTAGGTTAGGTTAGGTTAAGTTAAGTTTAATTTAAATTAGGTTAGGTTAGGTTAGGTTAGGTTAGGTAGGTTAGATTTTAATTTAAATTTTTAAATATTTTTTTTTCTTTTTTTCTTTTTTTCACTTCTGGCAAACTTTATAGCTGATTCCAAATATTAATTGGTTTTTCTTGTAAATATCGTAGTTCTCGAGATATCGGCGTACACTAATGTATAGTTTTACTATATATATATATAAATATCATATAGTTTAAAATTTACTTAATGGTGAAAATATAGATAAAGTTGTATATAGATATTATAACATTAGATATAGATAATATATATATATTATATAAGGTATATCATACATTATATAATATCAGTGGCGTACCTTGAAGATTATAATTGGGTAGGCAGCTATACATATATATATATACTATATATATATATATATATATATATATATAATATATATATTTATATAGATTATAATTTTGAAACAAAAACCAAAAGTGATACCATAATTTTTATTATTTTTAATAATAATATTAATAATATAATAATAATAATAATAATAATAATAATAATAATAATAATAATAATAATAATACATAATAATAATAATAATATTCCATTATTATTAATATATATTAAATGTCATTATTATTGATTTTATTATTTTATTATTATTATTATTGATTATTATTATTATTATTATTATTAAAAATAATAACGATAATAATAATAATAATAATAATAACAATACTAATATGAAAAACATAATAAATAATCAATACAAGATAATAAACAAGAGCGAAATCTTCTCTGAACATTGACTTTATCTGTTTTTAATAAAGAAACGTAGGCCGTTAAAATTACGATTTTCTAAATATTTTTTGTTCCTTAGATAGCCTTTTAAAGCTATATTTTTTTCATAAA
>JABUQX010020186.1:27500-33171 GCA_015478945.1 Trachelipus rathkii
AAGGTAAAAAAAAAATTATAGTGCTATAAGGAAAAAAAATATTTTATACATACAAGTACACACAACAAAGGTATGTATACATTTCATGTCAATACATGTTGGAAGTATCTTGTGTGTGTGTTGTGTGTGTGTGTGTGTGTGTTGTTGTGTTGTGTGTGTGTGGTGGTGTGTGTGTGCTGTGTTGGTGTGTGTGTGTGTGTGGTGGAGAAATCCATTATTTCGTTACGAGAGATAGAGAAGAACAATTTAAGCGATCTAAACAATTGATTGGCGAAACTTTTGTCTTTTTAATAGCATTACTTAAAAAATCAATTGAGATATTAGAGTCCTCTCTGTCTCCTCACAATTTTTTCTCTAACATATAAGAGTTTAGATAACATAGATAGTAGAAAAGAGGTACACGGTAGGGGGATTAGTATAAAACAAAGCGAAGGGCAAGCGGTATTAGCGAGGTAGTGAAATGGTTAAAAATAAAAAAATACAAAATAATATATATATATATATATATATCATATATATATATATATACTGATATATACTATATATATATATATATATATATATTATATATAATATAAATAATCAATGAATATATATATATATTATATATCTATATATATATATATAGTATATATATAATATAATACTAAATATATATGATATATATTATATATATATATTATACTATAAATATCTATACGAACACACATTTTATACCTATATATATATATATATATATACCTAATATATATTAATTATATATAGTATAGTATTATATATAAATATGTTGTGTGTGTGTAGTGTTGTGTGTGTGTGTGTATTTTTATTTTTTTATTTTTTTGCGTTATTTATGAAACTAGTAAGGAAACTTGTTTAAAAAGTCGAAAAATATATAGAGGCAGTTATGTTTGCCACATACTTAATAAAATTAACATCCATACCCTCATCCACTTTAGTCAGATATTAGCATCCGATATTCACTATAAAAATTGACTGTTATATCCTCCTCCACTAATGTCTAATCATATATCTTATAATCCTTCACACCAGGACATTGTGATACCATTTTTGAATAGCTTTGATTAGGTTTTGTTGGTGTAGCTTCTGGAGGAAAATGGAGTATAAGAATGTTCGATGAAGGAAATGAAGTTAAAAGTTTTATATTAGGTTAGAAGAATTAAAGTTTTTATTATTATTATTATTATTGAAAGTTCGTATACCTAACTGAAGGACACTGTTCTATTCGAAGAGTGGATTTTTTATAGGAAGTTCCTTCATAGAACCCACATAAGAGATCGAAACAGTTTCTTTAGAAACGTGGGTCAATCACTGTACCGTTTTTGCCACGGTGATAGGAACATATTTTGTAAGAGTTTGGAGAGATGATAGAATTTCGAACGATGTAAAAATATTGCCTGGAGGGATAGGGTAGGGAGGAGATGGAAAGATGGATTAAAAGTTAAGAAAGAATGAAGTAACGGGATATATATATATATTCATTTACTCTCGAGGGACACAGATATGCTGATAATATTAGATTAATCTGAAAACCTAAAAAACAGAAGGAAGATATTAATGGAGTTGTAGTCCAGAGAGATTTGAAAGACAAAAATAAAGATGAAAAAATAGTAGTTAATTGGACTCAGAATGGCCGAGAAGAAGAGGAAGGATGAAAAAAAAGATCCCGCAGTGTGTGAAGATCCACAAGTGTCGTTCAGATGAAATAACAAATATCAGGTTCAATAATTATATATTTAGCGTATATGTTATAAATTAACATCACATTTCTATGCAAGTAAATTATTTTTGACTAGTTCACATCTTAATATATATAATGTCTGAAGCATTATATGAACAATTGGTTTCATATTCTGCTATATGGTGTGACTTATATTGTACATAATTACATATAATTATTTTTCTCTAATAATTATCATTATTTGTTCCGATCTTCAGTGAACTGGTGTATTGAGTATTGTTATATATACTGACTCGAAAAATGGGTTTTACGAGAATAGTTACTGTTAGAGTCATTTAAATGTGAATATTACTGATTTATGTAAGAATCTAAGTTGTATTATATTGTGTTAAGGTTATGTAATTATTATTATTTTATATATGATATAGAATTATTATATGTAGTAGTGTGGTATAGCATGTACTTTATTTTAAATTAAATCTAATAAATTATAACACCTCATATTTATAAATTTAGTTTATTTTTTTTTTTTATAATGAATGAGCTTTTTTACTCATAATAAGTGTGAACGACTGTTTTTTTACGTATGTACTCTATAGACTAGTTTATTTAAACTATATTCATATTTTAAGTTTATATACGTTGTATTTATGTTTAAAAATTGTGATGTAGTGGGGTAAATATTATTCCTTTATGAAATTATATAATTTTTTAAATAAATATCTAATTGAAATGTACCTTAGATAGTCCTTAAAACTTTTATTTATATTTTTGATATTATGTGATAAGAGAAAATACAAGAATTTTGAGCATTTAGTGGTTGTAAAATTATATCTGTAAGTCCTGTATTACATATATTACTATTTATATATATCTTATTCGGGTACATATTTCGTAAAGTTCTATGATATAACTAGATAACTAGATATTTGTATTACTGATAAGGTATTTACTTATTTTGAGGCTAATTCTTGTTATCCATTACTTTATTAAATAATGAGTTTACCATATTTATTATATATATAATTAAATAATATATACATATATATAGATGATTATATATATATATATTATATAGTATAGTATATGTAATTAATTTAAATATATATAATTATATATAATAAATGATATTTAGTAACTTATTATATTTTATTAGTTAAATTATATATATATTTATAATAATATATATTATTAATATATGTTAATATAGATATTATATTTTATATATCTATAGATTATATAATATATATATATATATAATATATTTATATATATTATAATATTCTAATATAATTAATATATTATATATATATAATTATATATATATTTATAGTATAATACTATAATATTATTAGTTAATGGATTACCAGTGGTCCGTAGTAGTTCCATTTAATACGGACGCGCCTTTGTCGCTTTATGAAAAATCGGTTGTGTGTGCTCGAGCCACACACTCGTTCCAAGGCATGTATTTTTGGGTTAGGTATGAATAACAAAGAGTTAACTTTGACCGTTGGGTCGAGTTTGGCGTCCTATATTTTCGTTAGTCTTCACTGAAAAGTCTGGTTTGGTATACATTGCTCATACAATTAATAAAAGAGGGGTAGATGGAGCGAAGAAAGCTGTGTTGAAGTTTATCAACAAACGATATTCCGAGCTCAAACTGTAGCCTCATGCCTATAGCCCGGGTATCTATAGTCTATACTATTTATATTCTGGCCCCTACTCATCATATGATCCTCCAGCCTAATCTCTATAACGAGTTCACTTTTTAGCATAGCTGTTCTTTAACACTTCTTAGGATTAGGGTAATATCCTTCATTTCTAGTATCAGAGGATATATCAGCTGTGACTTCGCTGTATTAAGTTATAAGTTTCTCATGTTCGAAGAATGTGAACGAACTATCGCGAAAGTAACTGGCTATTCTTTTAGGTATAAGGTGTAATTCTTCTATTCAATAAGTATTATGAACGGCCGCTATACTTTTAATATATAATCGCTAATTTAATATATATTACTCCGCTCATTTCTCTCAATCAATTTATCATCCCACTATATATTATTTCTTTATATATTTTTTGCGAGGCTTGTTTATAAATGCTCTCGTATACTAGCTGAATGGTTATGTCGGTGCTTAGGATGGCCAGAAAGTGGGAAATGTCGCTTCCATCTATTTTATATAATGTTTATACTTTATTTATTCCTAATAGTAATGATCTAGATCAAGGTCTAGCAGCTTTTCTCCTCTGAATACCGTATAATAGCTACTTCTTTTAAGTATTCTATCCTAATATTCTTAGCATGAAATTTCTATATGAGCAGCATAAAATTATGCTTCGAGATTTATTAAATATATTTTATCCGTTATTAGTACCCACCTTTATATAATTTATATTTGATTAAATAGTATTATATATATACCATATTATATATACTTAATAAGAGAGTCTTTTTGAGGGGAAAACCATTATAATATATGCATAGCAGATACTTAAGAGGCCTATATATAAATCATTATAACATTGCCAGCACTGGTCATTTTTTTATATAAGCGCCATTTGTTAAGATCTCAGAAATATTTGTTCTCTCTGCCAGAAAAGGAGAATGTCAGGAGAACAGTGTTTTGTCAGCGATTTTTGCAATGCCCTTCGGGAATATCGCATTGTCTAGATCTAATCATTTAGTGGAAGGCATATATTAGATGACTATAAAGTTCGCTAGTTCCGACTTTTTTTAATAAGCGAATATCCGTACCACCCTAAGGACGCCCAGAGATGGTTAAAGGAGTCTCAGGGTCCTCTCGACCTGTCGCGACGGGGAAGGGGACTTCGCATCCGGCCCATGTCTGTTCCCCAGTCACGGCTCGAGCCCTAATTAATAGTGATTCTGTTCCATGAAAGCGTAAATTGTTTGATATATATACTAAATATCAGTTCACTTAAACCAGATGCTTTAGAATTGAAAGCTATGTGCGCAATAATTATATATACTAGTATTACAAAATACCTATCTTATACAAACAAATTAATGTTTTATCGTCTAATTTATATTACTAATTATTTCATTAGATACTATATAAATATATAATTTCTTATTACACTGTGATCTACCTTTATTTCAGGGGAGGGTCGAAACGTGTAATATAGTAAACTCACGGCGCATTATTTTCATAAAATTGTCATTTCTGACTCAGGCTACTTCATAATAAGTGTAACGCACTGAGTGTATTAGGTAGGAAACGGTAGTTGCTTTCGTATTATTAACAGAAGATTCGAACGTCAAGATTGACATCCATTTATGATTTGTCCCATCAAGTACTTGGACCCAGTATAAGCATAGATTTTATGCACTCGTCAGCTAGTTTATATAATACTACTGCGTATACTATTTTATATATAATATATATATTATATAATGATATATATACTTAATATTATATGATACTATATAATTATATCTCATACTACGTTCTATACTATATATGTTATGACTTATTGAACGCTGAGCCGCTATTAACTCCGTAAGTCTCTATATAGTACGTATATCATTATCACTACATTCTTATCAATCTTAAAACAAACATACAAACTTGACCATTAATGATATAGACTTATTATTATATATAGTTATAATTTAATTCTTCTTTCACTATATTATTTCTACATATTCGAGGAACCTATAAATATAAACGTTGTAGTCATTCTAAAAAAAAAACTCTTAACATACGTTTCCAAATTAGTCAAAAATGGATTTATTGAAACAAATCCATCATCTGAACATAAAGTGGACAATCGCCCTTTCGATAGCATAAATTAATGTGTAGTTACTGAAATTAATATTCTATGTATAATTTAACGATTAACTTTTACATACTAGAATTATGCTAAAAGAAGGTATATAAATTTATTATATAAATAATATATTATAAGAATAAATAGTTGAAAGTAAATGAATATAAAATTTAATATTAAGGA
>JABUQX010020187.1:0-10000 GCA_015478945.1 Trachelipus rathkii
CCGGAGGAGAGTTGAGAAATTAGTATATTCATACAATCGGATTGAATTGGATTTAGAATCGCCTCCATCTATAAAACGTTTCAGAAAATCGTCCAATACAGCTCATGCTTCATGGTACATTTAATAACTACTGAGAATCATTAGAGAACTACATGCTAGGTGGAATCTACTCAATTATTATTTATTTATTATTATTATTATAATTGTTATAATTATAATTATTATAATTATTATAATTATTATAATTACATTATTATAATATTAATAATAATTTATAATATAAGTAATAATAATAATAATAAATAATATAATAATAATAACTATTATATTATTATATTATTTATTATTATTAAGTTTTGTATTATTCATTTAAATTATATTATATTGATTATTATTGATTTAATTTTATATATATTATTTATTAATTATTTATTATTATTTTATTTATTTATTATATTTATTATATATTATTATTATTTATTATTACTTTATTATTATGTTATTTTATTTATTTTATATTAATTATTTATCATTATTATTTATTATTTATTTATTATTATTTATTATTATTTTTATTTATTTACTTATTATTGAATTATTATTTTATTTTATTATTATTATTATTATTATTAATTATTATATTAATATTATTATATTCATTATTATATTTATTAATTATTTAATTATGTATTAATTGATTTAATTATTATTATTATATTATTATTATTATTTATTATTATTATTATATATTATTATATATTATTTATTAATTATTTATTTATTATTTATTATTATTTTATATATTATTTATATTATTATTATAATTATTTTAATTTAATTTATATGATTATTATTTAATTATTATTATTTATTATTATTATTATATTATTATTATTATTATTATATTTTATTCTTTATTATTATTTATTATTATTTTATTATTATTTTATTATTATTTATTAGTTATTTACTTATTATATATTAATTATGTTATTATATTAATTATTATTATTAATTATTTATTATATATTATTATTATTATATTATTATTATTATTATTATTATATTACTTCTAATCAAATAAAATATATTATTCTTTTTTATTTTAGGATTATTTTTATATTTTTTATTATTTTTAATTTTTAATTTATTATGTTATTATTATTTATTATTATTTTATTATTAATTATATTTAGTGTATATCTGTGGCTGAATCAATATATTTCTCTAATAAATGAAAATATAAAATCATGTTTTGTATGCCTTAATATGCCGTAGGTGAATAAACGAACCATACTGGGCCCTCTTATGACGTAGTTGTTATTACTATTAATCGCTAGTTAGGGCAATCTCCTTTTCTAGTAGTCTAAAGTGTATTTAAGTTATTGTGAATTAATGATTGATTTATAATTTCGCAGTTGTGTCATGATATTGTTTTGTAATTTTTTTTTTTTTTTTTTTTTTTTTTATTTTTTTGTTTTTTTTTTTTTAGCAGAGATTTAGACATTGTATTGTGAATTGATTATTTAACTATAAATATTATTTATTAATGTTATTATATCAAGGATAGAAATAAAAATTGCTATTCATTTGTTTTTATTGGTGTAATATTATTATTTATTATTATTATTAATTATTATTATTTAATTATTATATGATTAATTATATTATTATTATTATTATTATTATTTATTATTATTATTATTATTGGAAGATCATTACTTATTATTTTATTTATTCTTGTTGGAAGCAATTTATTATTAATTACCATTAATTATTAGTAGTATGGTTATTGCAAGAAAAAAAAATTGTTTATAATTTTTATTATTTGTATTATTTAATATTAATTATTTATTAATTATTATTATTGATTATTATTATTTATTATTATTATTATTTATATATTATTGTTGTATTCAATGTTAATAATAATAATAACTATTTTTTTAATCATCAACAAATTTTGTGGTATCATTTTTTTATCATAAGCCTTGTTTTTTTTGAGATTTAGTTTCTTCAGGCATACCTGGCTTATTTTTTTGAAGCCCAAATAGACTTGATAATCCACTCAAAGCTGATGATGAAGACTGGGGCTGTTGATTAGTTATTGGTTTGCTTTGAGGCTGATTTGATAGACTTTGGCGATTGAAAAAGCCTGGTTGTTGTTGTTGTTGTTGTTGTTGTTGTTGATGATGTTGCTGTTGTTGATGAAAGTTTTGCAGTGAACTATTGAGCATGAGTACTTAATTACTTTGCACCTATTTTTCAATTGATCATTTTTTTTTATGCGCTAAGGGATTGAGTGAAGAAATCGGAATATCCATCACGCAAAATTACCCCAACCTAAATGCCTATATATATATATATATATATATATATATATATATATAATATCATCTATATATATATATATATAAGATATATATTTATATATGAGAGAGGTGTGATTATTATATAGTAATATAATTATATATAATATATTATATATATTATATTATATATATATATATAATATATATATATATATAATTAATTAATATATATATATATATATATATATAACCCGCAGAACAAAATATATACGTATAATCATATATTTTTTAAAAAATATTGTTAATCTATTTTTAAATTCGCAATAACAAATAAAAATCTTTTCTTTTTTTTTTTTTTTCAAAATCACCTTCCAAAATCCCTGCTGTGTCGAAGGTTTATCTTAATGACATTCTTATTTTGGAAGTAAGATTGAGAAAAAAAGTAGTTGAGCTTTCCTTAAGTATTTAAAATGCATTCCAGGCTATATTGCTGATTTTCCTTAGCATTACAAGCCTGAAAACATTCCCAAGCTATATTTTAAAATTCTCACGAAATGATCAATTATTTTACTCCTGTCGATTCCAAATCCATTAAAGCTATGTTTATTAAAATATCTTCTCAAAGACATGTTATAACTGACCCTTATATTATATGTATTGCGCGGGTTTTTTTATGCATATATCTTCCAAGACTCACAGAAAACATTTTTTGTCGAAACTTTGTCATGCTGTTATGTCAGTTTACTCAACAATTCACAAAGTGACAACGTTATTAATTAGCAAACAATATGGATCTTTTGAAATCTCTCTAACATTATTAATTATACGAATTACTCTTCAGATTAATTTCTCATTCTAATCACATAATTAATTTCAAACGAAACGACGCTTTAAAAATAGAAACCTATTTCGTTATTGGAGAGTAAATTTAGATCCCTTTCAACCTACGCAAATGATTCCATATTAATTGGGTATTAAATAATAATAAAAAATCATTGAGTAAAGTTTCCTTATTTCTTTTCTGTTATTAAATATTTTTTTTAAAGATGAAACACTAAATATAAATTAAAAACGAATCCCCAATAGAAAAATTCTATTCTCGATTGGTGTAGGCGTCCTAATCATACCATATATATTATATATATATATATTAATATATTATAATATAAATATATAGATGTAATAAACTTATAGCTTTATATATTACTACTATTGAGTAAGATTATTATATATACAATATAGGTACTATATTCACAATGATATATATATTATATTGAATTATATATATTATCTTCTATTATTATATTAATATAACATATATATAGTATATATTCTTATACTATAGCTTTTATAATACTGTTATTTATATATATTACTATACTATATATATATCGTTTATCTAGAAAGACTATCTCGCATAAAAGGTAGCCCTCTTTTTAACGAGGAAAAGGGCTTACCATCACTGAGATAGTCATCCATAAGATGAAACAAGATATAAATTGGCCATAATAATTTTGTTGCCTGTAATTTACTTTGCATTATCTTTCCCGCCTCTCGCACTTGATTCTTGGCCCCCTTGAATTTATTTAATTTACACCTTTTTTTTTTAATTTTCTAACTGCAAAAACAAAAATAAAGAACAATATATAGTATCCGTAATACTTAAATATATATAGTATATATATATATATAATTAAGTACTATTAAAAGATTTATATAGTTAATTTACTATTTATTATATATTCTTTATTATTTATGCTATTTCAAAAATGCATTTACCATTTATAGTGGATATCCAATAAAATATAAAGTTGTGAAATAAATATTAATAGTAATTTGTATATACTATAAAATATTTACTATTAAATTATTAACAATAAAGATACACTTCCGATAATGAATATTGAGTCATATTCTCATATTCAAAAAAGAGGGAATGAAATGTCACTAGGCAGAAACTCCCAACGAAAATTCGATCAGAACTAGTTGATCTAAATCATGGCTCAAGCTTAACAGCCGAAATGGGAGATTAAAATTCCAGTAAAGAAATAAGATAAAAGATAATTTCATAGAACAGAGGTAATGGAAAGAATGAGGCAGCACATATAATAAGCCAGGAGTTGCCAACGTCCAACCAAAAATCGCTTTAAGAAGCTTTACCCATTGTCGTAAAGGTAATAAATAGCAAACGAGTGGTCAACTTCCTCGAACTCTTTCCTCTAAAGTACCTATAGATAGAAAAAAAATGGCACTAACATCGTGTCTCAAATATGAAGGGTTAAGGGAATAGAAAGAACAGAAAATCTTATGTCTTTTGGTCTTAGACTCCAATTTACCCAAAAGACAGATGGAACTGGAACTTATCTCAGATTTGAGAGAATTTCTCCATGAAGTAACTGAAAAAGGAAATTAATGTCTGGAAGTCTAAACGAAACCTTCTCTTCGTTGAGATATGAGGTTTAGCAGGCTTATATTATTATTTATATCTAAGTCAAGAATATTGCTGACATTAGAGACTTGAGAGCCATCGAAAGGGATAAAAAAAAAAGCTAGAAGGTATCTTTGAGAGGGAGATTGTTAGAACCATAGTTTTTAAAGTTTGAGCCTCCCCTGCATAAATTCTATCTACATCTATCTAAGAAACGGAAATCTTAGGACAAGATGCAACTCTAGATAAGAAAGATGGAACAGATTTTGAATTAGAAGAAGAATAATATTTTGAAAATAGACCAAATTTGACGAAATGCTTGACAAAGTAGAGAAAGATGAGCTGCTGAAATAGTCGTTAAGGAAAGATAAAAATATCATTATTCATTATATTTTATATAAACCTTATCATATATATATATATTTTTATATATATGTATATATATTATATAATATATATATGTATTTATTTGTTACGCTGAATATATATATATAAGTATTGGATTCATAAATATTCAGTATATTATTACAGTTTGTATAAAATCGTACTATATGGAGTAAAAATATATATATATATATATATATATATATATATCCTGAGGAACAACACTACTGACAGGAAAGAAGAAGTCCACCAAACCCCACTCACCCCACCCCCCTTCGAAAAATGCTGATACGGAACAATTTGAAAGAAAGATAGTTACGAGTAAACAAAGAGAAGAAAGAAATTCAAAGGGTTCGTCTGAATGAACCAAAATCCTAAAATCAGTATCCTGTTTACAGCGATTCTATGAAGAAAATGAGAATTTATATTGGAATGAGGGAGATTTTGTAATTGATTCAAAATTTTGAAGGAAATACTTTATGTTGAGCAATCGACGCAGAAAGAGCTCAAATGGTCTTTCCTATATTCAAAAGAGTTTCTTCTTAAAGCGAAAAAAAACATATCAATTTTAAGGGCTTACCATACGTGCGTTATATCTATTTTAATTTTGTAATGAAAATGAGAGTATCGTTTAAATTGTATGGATTCTTTTGTGTGTTAATAAAGAGACAAAATAATAATTAATAATAATAATAATAATAATAATAATAATAATAATAATAATAATAATAATAATAATAATAATAATAATAATAATAATAATAATAATAATAATAATAATAATAATAATAATAATAATAATAATAATAATAATAAAATAAATCAACAAAATAGATGCATAATAAGCTCATAAAACCTGTAATGGGTGTTCAGTGGTTGAAGGTATCACCATCCTCCACTGAACAACCAAGCACTTATCCTAACCACAACTACCCCATACACGCACACGACCTGATTGCTCGGCAATAGTTGTGGCTAGCCAGATAAAAATAAAGGGTCGTTAATATTTATTACAAACGCAAGTGGTAAAGCCGCGCTTACCTACTTAATACAATTGTAATAATAATAATAAAATAATAATAATAATAATAATAATAATAATAATAATAATAATAATAATAATAATAAGAATAATAAGAATAATAAGAATAATAAGAATAATAAGAATAATAAGAATAATAGGAATAATAAGAATAATAAGAATAATAAGAATAATAAGAATAAGAAGAATAAGAATAAGAAGAAGAAGAAGAAGAATAAGAAGAATAAGAAGAATAAGAAGAATAGAAGAATAAGAAGATAATAATAATAAGAATAATAAGAAGTATAATAAGTAAGAAGAAGAAGAAACGAAGAAAAAAGAGAAAAAGAAGAAAATAAGAAGAAAAAGAAGAAAAAGAAAAAGAAGAAAAAAGAAGAAAAGAAGAAAGAAAAAGAAGAAAAAGAAGAAAAAGAAGAATAAGAAGAATAAGACAAAAAGAAGAATAAGAAGAAAAAGAAGAATAAGAAGAATAAGAAGAATAAGAAGAATAAGAAGAAGAATAATAAGAAGAATAATAGAAAGATAAAAAAAAAAAAAAAAAAAAAAAAAAAAAAAAAAAAAAAAAAAAAAAAAAAAAAAAAAAAAAAAAAAAAAAAAAAAAAAAAAAAAAAAAAAAAAAAAAAAAAAATAAAAAATGAAGAATAATAAGAATAATAATAATAATCAATAAAATAAGAATAAAAATCTGGTGGCATAGTAAATAATACATAAGAATAATAATAATAATAATAATAATACATAATAATAAATATAATAATATAATTAATTAATAATAATAACCAATACAATAATAATACATCATTAATAATAATTTATAATAATATAAAATAATAATAAGAATAATAAGATAAAGATTAAGATTAAGATTAAGCATTAAGATTAAGATTAAAGATTAAGATTAAGATTTCATTGTTTTTTTTTTAAGAAAATTATTTTTAGATTAAGATTAAGATTAAGATTAAGATTAAGATTAAGAATAATAATAAAATAATAATAATAATAATAATAATAATAATAATAATAATAACTAATAATAATTAATAATAATATATTAATAATAATTAATAATAATAATAATAATAAGAATTAATATAATATAAGAATAATAATAAGATAATAATATGGAATAATAATAAGAATAATAAGAATATAATAAGAAATAATAATAAGAAATAATAATAAGAATAAATAATAATAATATAAGAATACATCATAAGAATAATAATAATATTATAAGATCAATAAAAGAATAATACATAAGAATAATAAGAATAATAAAGAATAATAATAAGAAATAATTAATAAGAATATTAAAACATTAATAAGAATCAATAATAATAAGAATAATAAAATAGAATAAATAGAATAAGGATATAGAATAATAAGAATAATATAAGAATAATAAGAATTAATAATAATAATAAAAAAGAATAATAAGAATAATAATTAAGAAAATAAGAATAATACATAAGAATAATAAGAATAATTAATAATAATAATAAGAATAATATAGAATAATAAGAATAATAAGGAAGAATAATAATAATAATAGAATAATAATAAGAATAATTAATAATAATAAATAATAATAAAATAATAAGAATAATAAGAATAATAATAAGAATAATAAGAATAATAATAAGAATAATAAGAATAATAATAAGAATAATAAGAATAATAATAAGAATAATAGAAAATAGTAAATAGTAGTAAAAGATTAATTCGTAATAATAATAAAGAATAAATAAAGTAATAATAAGAATAATAATTAAGAATAATAAGAAATAATAATGTAATATAATAAGAATAATAAGAATAATAAGAATATATAAGAATAAATAAGAATAAATAAGAATAATAAGCATAATAATAAAGAATAAAAGAATTTTTAATAATAAGAATAATAGAATAATAATAAAAATAATAAGAATATAATAAGAATAATAAGATGAATAAGTAAGAATAATAAGAATAATATAAGAATAATAAGAATAATAATAATAATAAGAATAAGATAAGATAAGATAAGAATAATAATAAGAATATAATAATAATGAGAAGAAGAAAGAATAATAAGAATAAGAATAATAATAAGAATAAGAATAAGAATAAGAATAAGAATAAGAATACAGAATAATAATAAGAATAAGAATAAGAAATAGATTTAATAATAAAGAATAATTAATAGATAATATAAGCAATAATGGGTAAGAAAGGTCGCTTGAATAAGAAAAGGATAATAATAAAAACAAAAAAAATGATAATGATAAAAATAAGAAACTAGTAATAATAAAGATAAGAATAAGAATAAGAATAAAAATAAGGGTAAAATAAGGAATAAAGATAAGGGTAAGAAATAAGAATAAGAATAAGAATAATAATAAGAATAATAAAGAAGTAAGAAATAATAATAGATAATAATAATAATAATTATAATATAATAATAATAATAATAATAATAATATAATAATAATAAGAAATAATAATAATAATTAATAATAATAATAATAATAATAATAATAATAATAATAATAATAATAAGGAATAATAATAATAATAATAATAAAGAATAATGAATAATACTAATAATATAGAATATAAAAGTGAGAGCCTTTTATAAATAAGATAATAAGATAATAATAAGAATAATAAGGAATAAGAATATAATAAATAAGAATAATATAAGAAGTAATAAGGAATAAATAATAAGAATAATAAGAATAATAATAAGAAAAAGATAAGAAAATAAGAATAATAATAATAAGGGAATAATAGAAGAATATAATAAGAAGAAGAATAATAAGAATAAGAAAAGAATAATAAGAATAAGAATAAAGAATAGAATTAATTAAGAATAGGAATAAATAAGAATAAGAATAATAAGAATAAGGAATAATAAAGAATAGAATAAAAGTGATTAGAAATAATTTCCAATTAGCTAATGAGAATAATAATAAGTAAGAATAAATAAATAAGAGAATAAATAATAAACAAAGAATAATAATAAGAATAATAATAATAATAATAATAATACATAATAATAATAATAATAATAATATAATAATAATAATAATAATAATAATAATAATAAGAATAATAATAATAAGAATAATAATAATAAGAATAATAATAATAAGAATAATAATAATAAGAATAATAATAATAAGAATAATAAGAATAAGAATAATAAGAATAAGAATAATGAATAATAAGAAAAATAAATTATAATAATACTCAGGAAAAGAATAAAAAAGAAAAAGAAAAATAATAATAAGAAAAATAATAATAAGAAAAATAATAATAAGAAAAAGAATAATAAGAAAAAGAATAAAAAGAAAAAGAATAATAAGAAAAAGAATAATAAGAAAAAGAATAATAAGAAAAAGAATAATAAGAAAAAGAATAATAAGAAAAAGAATAATAAGAAAAAGAATAATAAGAAAAAGAATAATAATAATAATAATAATAATAATAATAATAATAATAATAATAATAATATAATAATAATAAGAATAATAATAATAAGAATAATAATAATAATAATAATAATAATAATAAAGAATAATAATAATAATAATAATGAATATAAGAATAATTTAATAATAATAATATAATAATAATAATAATAATAATAATAATAATAATAATAATAATAATAATAATAATAATAATAATAATAATAATAAAATAAATCGACAAAATGAATGTATAATAAATGCATAAAACCTGTAATGGCCCTAATGGGTATTCAGTGAGTGAAGGTAGCACCAGCATTCACTGAACAACCAAACACTTATCCTAACCACAAATACCCCTAACACTCACACGACCAGA
>JABUQX010020188.1:5000-7500 GCA_015478945.1 Trachelipus rathkii
CATGATCTTTCTTATGCTCTCAAACTCCGGCTATTAACACACAACACATCCATCTCAATCATAAATAACTATAAAAGATATGCCGGCCTCATCCTACAGGTACCGACCCCACAAACGCAAACTCATAGAATCACTATGCATAAAAAATCTATATAGGCCTATATATATATTGTTTAAACAAAATTTTTTCAGAAAATATGTAGTCCTGTACTACACCTTTACTGTCGGGCGGGGTGACCGGGCCTGCCTTTTTTAGAGGGGTGAATCAGTCCACTGTAAATAAATAAAAAAAATTTTTTTTTTTTTTTTGCTCATTCAATAGCCAAGCGGTAGTAACTACAAGTTTTATTTAGATTATATTTAATTTTAGAGAGCTTTTATATTTTTAAAAAATATAATAAATTAGGGTATAAAATGCCCTTCAATAGAATTTCACTTTTGAAAAATGTGAGTTTTTTTAACTTTGTTTAAAATGAAAAATTGTGGAATAGATTTTAATTATTTTTTCAGTGTATACAGTTGAGTATATTAGCTTTAAACTGGCAAAGGTAAATTTCTTGTTCACAAACAGTACGAGTGAAAATCACTGGACCTACACTGACCGATTCACCCGCTATTAAAAATTGATGATGGGGTGAATTGAGCCACCATTGTTATTCTTATTTTAGGTATTGTTATTGACATTTTTATTGGTAAATATCTAGATTTGAATCAGTATATATTTTCTGAAAAAATTTTCTAAGTTCAAAAAAATTTCTAAAGTTTCAGAAAAGTTAAGTTAAGTAAAGTTTTTTAAGAAATTTTTTTAGGCCAGCTTCTGGAATTATGCCAGAAGCTTGCCACTAAACAATTTTCTTAAAAAACTTAACTTAAGTTTTCTGAACTTAGAAATTTTTTTGGACTTAGAAAATTTTTTCAGAAAATATACACTGATTCAAATATAGAATAATACCTTTTTATTATATATAGCTAACTTTAATTTAATAAATATATACTTATATTAAGTAAAAATTAAAATAAAAAATGAATAAATTTTATGAAAAATATGAATTCCAAAAAGTGTCAAAATTTGTCCCACGAGAGGGGTGAATTGGGCCACCACATTTTTATTCTTATTTTATGTATCATTATTGATATTTTTATTACTTATTACAAATTTTAATATAAAAAACAATTACTATATTAAGTAAAAATTAAAATATAAAACTGAATTTATACATAAAAGAGGAATTTAAATAGATGGCCCAATTCACCCTCAAGGTGAGTCTAAATAAAGCTTTATTTAATTTAATAAAACTTATTATTAGAATCTACATTACTATTTTTTTTATGTGCTTGGACTACTATAGGGCTTGATTTGTTCAGAAAAAAAAATTCAAAAAGTATATTAGGGGAAAGTTGGGAGACGAAGTTATACCTAAAGTGGTCCATGTCACCCCGCCCGAAACTATATATATATAATATAAGTATATAATATATATATATATATATATAATAATATATATAATATATATATATATATATATTATATATATATATTATATATATATATATAATATATATATATAAGGGAAAGATGTATTTATTAAAGCAAAAAAATTCTATACTTATTATCTCTATCTCAAAAACTACAATTAGCTCAGGGAACAAGGAATACATTGCTGGAATGCTGGTTCAAATTTTAGTCGGAAAAAAAAAAAAAAAAAAAAAAATCTAGCAAAAACTACAATATTTAATTTTGCTTTTTTTTTTTTTTACTAAAGAATACCCAAGGGTATACGCACCGATGGCAGGAGTCGGGGTCCTCGCCTTCCGGGACTACGGGGTAGGACTAATTCCCCCTTCCGGGGAGGGTCTCCGGAACCGCCGCTTTTGGTATTTGGGTGTCGGGGGTTCCTCCCTCCTCTATGGGGTATGGAAAACGTCCCTGTGTTCACGTCGGCTCGACCCTAATGCCGTGTCATTACTTTACAAATATATATTATATATTAATATATATATATATATATATATATATATATATTATATATATATATTATATATATATATATATATTATGTCCCCCTGCTCTAAAAAAAATAAGCCAATATTTATTTTATTTATTTATTATTATTTTTTTTTTTACAGTTTCCTAACTAAAATTTTACAAGGATTCCAAAATTTATTCCTTTTCGCTGTGCTATTGTAGTTTTTGAGGTATTTTTTTTTTTTTTTTACTTTCCGCACTAAAATTGGACCAGCATCCCACAATTAATTCCTTTTCCCTGTTAGCTATTGTAAGTTTTTGACGATATCTGATTTTAAAAAAATTATATTTTGCTGTTATGAAATACATATAAGCATATATATATTTAATTATATATTAATATATATATATATATATATATCTATATTATATTATATATATATAAATATATATATATATATATATATATATATATATATATATTATTATATATATATATAATTAAATTTGCTATTAGCCTACTTATTTCATTTT
>JABUQX010020188.1:12500-20000 GCA_015478945.1 Trachelipus rathkii
ACGCCACGTAGTACTATATAGTTGTTATAAACTCATTGATTGCTATTGAAGAATGCTTTAAGAATATAAGTTTTATTACATTATGCAATATAGAATCAACATAATAAAATAAATTCAGAAAAATATAATATAAATAAAGAAATAATTGCTTAAATTTCGAGCTTTTAAAAAGGCGGACTAAGCATAGGCGCACAGCCAATTCTCCGCGCGCTATAGCCGCCCTATGAAACAGGAAGCACAAACGCATTTTTTATCCTTATTAAAGGTAGGAACTTAGAAGCATCGGCTAACTTGTACATTCCTCAAAAACTAGTTTTACGTATATTATATAGTATTAATATATATCTATATATATATATATAATATATATATATATAAGTATATATATATATATATAATACATATATATTATATAGTATATATTTATATTTTCTATAAAATATTATATATATATAATATATATTATATAATATATATATATAGTATATATATAGTATATATATAATATTAGTATATATATATATATATTATATTATAGTATATATATATTAATATATATATATATATATTATATATATAATATTAGATATATATATATATACTATAGTATATAATTATATATATATTATGTATAATATTAATATATATATATATATATATATATAGTATATTATATAGTATTATATAATATATATTTATATAAAATATTTTAAATTTCTACTATATTTATATATAACTAGTTAGGTAGTTCTTAAACTACAAGTAAAATTAGGCCAGACTATGGCCTGAGATTTTGCAACTTCTGCAGCGATCGTGCTCGACTTGATGATTTTTTTACAATCAAAATGAGAGCCACAAAATTCGTTAACATACTAACGCAGATGCTACAATTCTGTTTTGTTTCGGAATAAACGCAAAATTTGCCTGTTAATTTTATTAACTCGTATGTTCAGTACAGAAGTAAAAAAAGTGAATAAATATAACGGTGAAGGTGTGTAGATATTTGTAATATATGAAATATTATTAAAAAATATAAATGAAATTTAGCGAAAATTTAATAATTTAGTGATTAGTGAAGAACCCAGGAACTACGCCCCCTCTTTAGCAGTTCGCTTGCTAAAGAGAACCGTCAACCGGCAGCGAGGAGTGAGGGAACGTCCCCTATAGGAAGCCCATGTGAGGAAGTTGTGAGCAATCTAAAGGCGAGTTTGGCCTGGTCCACTTGTCCCCACCACATGCAGGGAGGGTCCTTTGTAGACTCCCTATTTATTAAATATAATTCAACCACCCCCCCTTCCCAGCTTGGAGCTGTATAGAGAGGCTTTTCAGCACAAGCGGGGACATACTAAGGGCCAAGAGGTCCTCTTTAGATGAGGCCCCCAAACTTTGAGGTAACCTTGTGTTCCTTCAAAGGATATATGCGACCTCCTTGGGGAAAAAACATGGGACCGACATAGGACAATGGACGGAGGAAGAGGAACGTGTAGGATATTAGTTTACGGTGTTTATTTCAAAAGAAATTAATAAAATGTGTTTCCTTCTTTATAAACAGCCATGATTTGTTGTCGCACTAAAGTTACTTTGTACAATAAATTTAGCAAACACTCACCTGCTGGCAAAAAAAGTCGCAGGCTCTGCAAAGTGCGTCATAGGCGCTAGGGCGCAATTGAGGTTGGTAAAAATAGAACGGCACAAAGGCGCTAGCGCACTGAGTCCGACGGCATAGGCGCAGTGCGCACTGCAAAAAAATTATGGGTGCGCCCAGCATATATAGTATATATATATAATATTATATATATATATATATATATATATATATATATATATATAATATATATATATATATATATATATAATAATATATTTATCTATATATATATATTATATAATATAATTAATATATATATAAATATATCATAATATAATATATATATATGATATATAATATATAATATAATATATAGTATATATATTATATATATAATATATTATATATATTTATATATAAGATATATTTGTACTGATGATATATAGTATATATATACTATATATATATATATATATTAATATATTATATATATAGTTATATATTGTATATAATATATAATATTATAATTATATAAACCGAAATCACTTTCGGCTATCTCAATTGATTAATCGGTTGATTAATAGAACTGTCGTATAGGGGCTTTTTTAACAACTAGTGATCTGGCATGACAATATTGTTATATATAATCAATTAAGTAAATTAGGAACAATTACTATGCACAACACGTCGTTAGCAATACAATAACTCACACGTAGAACTAACAAATAGAGATGGGCACGAATTCCTATTCTCTGCGACCTTCTGGCGTGAGGTCTGAATTAATACTCCTCCCTCGTGTGAGGGCTGGACTAAGACTCTCTTGAGCTATGCTTGGCTAAGTGCCTTGTTGGCATTTCTCCGCAAAGCCTTGGCTCTTTTGTTTTGGCGTTCTCTTTCTTTGGGAAGAAGGAGATGCCAAATAAATTTAAGTTTAATACAATAGCATAGCGTATGAAATTATGAAGCGGTTCACCAAGGATTTAAGGTGTACACAGGAGACCTGCAATAGCCTCTTACAGAGCTGCATACCCTCTAGTGACAATGCATGCCTTTTGTCTTACAAAGATTCCCTATCAATTTTCAGTGTAGAATTTGGTGATCTCGGGCTGGAAAAGGATTGTTCGGGCCTCATAAACCGAGGTGACGCCTGGGTTTCTGTTTTTCATCCGACATCCCTTCACAGCTCACACCCATACCACCTTCTGATAATAATTGTAACGGATGCCTGGAGAAGCGAGGGAGGAAAAGACACATAGACTCATCCACAGAAAACCTTTATAAAAATAATGAACTCGTATACGAACATTTATTATTACGTATGTAATCTTCGTCAGCTATAACTATTTCTTCCGTATTTCTGTTTCAATTTTCTAACCCTTTCTTATCGTCCCCGTCGTTTCTCGCCTTGAACTTACTTTCAATACCTCCCAAATGTGAAATTAATAATCCATCCTTCGATTATTTGATTCATTGTAAGAACCCTTTCCGGTTAAAGTTGTTCTTATTAACACTTCGAATTTTTTCAAAAATGCATTTAAGATCCATTTAATTCCACACCTAAAATCTTCAATTTGAATAGAAAACATTCAAAATGATATTCCTCTTCTTCCTTCTTCATGCTTTTATCAACTCTGTTTTGGTTCCTTTCTTTGAAGGTCGTTGCTATGGTAACCAAGTTGTACGTTTGGGTACGAGAGCTGTTATGGGCGGTTTCCGCTAGATGGCGTTTCTTTTGGTGACAGATAGGGAGATTTTGGTTTGTTTTTAAAGGAACGATTTGTTCTCGTAAATAGAGAGAGTCTTGCCTCTCGTGGGCAATATTTTCATGATTGGCGAGACCTTATCTCTCTCTTTTGTTTTTCTTTTCTTTTCTTTATATTGTGGAAATTCATCCTTTCTGATTATTTAATATTCCGACGAGAGATTCGAGTACGATAGTAAAGTTTGAAAAGAAAGGAGTGAGTCTTATACTAGTGCTGAAATCAATATTGTTATAAATTACAATTTTTTTAATGAGCTTCGCGCTACACAGTTCAGAATTTGCAGTTTGTTCCTACGCTAATGCGCGCGCAGCTGGCTGTTACATTTGAGCTGGGTATATGTTGGAGCAGGTCCCCGTTAATTAGGGCTACGTTTGCTTTGACAAATGTTTATTTAACAAATTTTTATCACTCTGATATATTAAAAAATATATAATTTTTTTTCTAAATTTATATAGAATATACTTTTATATGTAATTGATTCATGACTGATAGTTACTTAAAAATTTTTTATTTTCAATTCTACAAACTAAAAACATTTTAGAAATATTAAGTAAATATCAATTTTCAATTCCGTTTCTAAAACTGTTCGGAAGGATTTGTACCAGATGTCTCTTCTTTTCCGATTTTCAATTTTTTGAAAAGTCATGTAAAAGACGTACATTTGTACATTTCATTCAAATACACCGATCACCGAAGAAATTTCAACTTGTTAATAAGTATGTCAATCGATCATTCAGGATAATAGTTATTTTTGATGACTAACTACTGATGGAAAAGATGTTGGTTTTGATATCTAATCCTGATAAAAGATTTCAAAAAAAATGAGATTTAAAATTTTGGAAGTATGTCACTTGGTCTTTCTTATCACGAGATTCGTTCAGAGAGTGATAGTGCGTAAACACTAAATTTTCTCTGAATCATTATATTCATGATTTTGAATTTCCTGAGTGATTTTGCCGTCCAAACATTTTTCTCCTTTTTTATTGAATATATTCATTGACTTTGATAACATCCTTAGCGTAGGATATCTTCGCTAACCTTTTTATAAGACAATCTCAACAATTCTGCTCGTAAGCTTGAGATATTGCGGAACTGCTATTCGAAAGTTGCCGTCGGATAATCTCGCCACGCATATATAAGAATCAACTTTAAGATAATTAAGGTTTGATTATTATTTGTTGTTAATATATTGTTATCAACAACTTTTTATGGAATTATTAATTGAATTTATTAACTAAACTATGAAGAAACTTTCATTAAAATTTCTATGCATTTAATTTTGACTTGTTAATATACTATCTGGATTACGTTGTATGCTTTCAATATTTATTTATATAGCGACTTGATGGCAAACTCCAAAGGTTGTAGTCATTTGGCCGTTTGGAATATTTATACTATTTGAAATCTTTTAATGACTAGCCTACTAGTAATTTTATGCATATATAAAAATTATATTGTCATGCCAAACAAGAATATTATATTAAACGACCATAGCCACCTCACCAATTTTGGAAACTTGTTAATTTACATTGCCGTTTTTTGTTTCATTTTTTGATACTAATATTTTTATTTACTTTGGAAATATTTGTTAGCTGATTAATTAACTCCCGGAGTTTTTGTTTATTTTTAACACGAGGGAAGCATGCTTTTCCCCTTTACATAGAGATTTACGGTTGTCTTTTTTTTTTTTTTTTAAATTTCCGTACATAGGATCACAATTTTCCCTTATATGTTATTTTCCCACCGTTTGTAATATTTCTCCACTATCATTATTTTTATATCATATTGTTAATATTATTTTTATTATTACTTATTATTATTATTATTAATATTATTATTATATTTCTATTGATGGTATTATTATTATTATTATTTAATTATTATATATTATTGTTTTACTTTTATATTTGGTTATATTGTGAGTGGTGGTCTTGGTGTAGTATTTATTGACCTACCTTTTCCTGATTTCTTGTTTAATTTGGGTTTTTGCATTTATTTTTCCTAGTTACATTTTATGTTCACCACCACATGTTTCAAAGTTTCTTTTAAGTATTTTTTCATTAATTTTGAAGGGGGGGGGGGGGTTGTAGATTCTTTTCTTGGGTAACAGCGGTCTCCACTTCTCTCTTTTTTTTTTTTTTTTTTTTTTTTTTTTTTTTTTGATGTTTTATTTTTTGTTTTTGCTGACAGCCGTTCTTTGTTTTCTTTTATTTTCTATTCGTGATTTTGTAGAGTGCGTCTGCCTATGTAAGTGAGTGTGTGCATATACTTACACTCTCCGTGTTTTCGTTTAAATTTTCGGACACAGCGGCGGGCAGACTGTTTATGAAGTATTCTTTCACTAAAGTTCGCTGCTTTTTGAAAAGGTTTTTCGCGGTTTCTTCTCCAATGGTCTTCCTTATCCGCGACAAAAATTCACTGGGAAGTTCATTTGTTCGCATTTTTTCTTGGATGACATCACGTATGTTTTGATCCTTTGGTGTTGCGTAGGTTCTTTTTATTGTTTTCAACAATTCTTTATAGGTGTTATTTTTGATTGGGGTTTTGATAGTGGATAACAAATGAGTCGGGAGCATTGGAGCTATTAATCTTATTTTGTCTTGAACACTTTTTATTTCATAAAGTCTAAAGATATTGTTTACCGCCTTCATCCAAATTTGAACGTCATTTTCGGGGAAGTTTGGAAGTCTAATCGAATGCACAAACTTTCTTTGAATCTGGCGGGAAGATTGCGCGTGATTTTCAACTCAGCCTCTGAAGGAAGAACACAGATGGCCCTTGCGTCAATCAATGCCGAAGGTGCGGCATTTCGTTGGGGGGATGCGTTTCCCTTCCCTCTTTTGAAAGTATTTTTCTGTTTTAGTCTTAAGACTTAGACTTTTAGTTGACACCATTTCTATATATCTGGTGTTACTGACTTGTATTTGTGGCGGTGCGTGTTTTGATCAATACTTAGGCTGTTTGAGGATTAGGCCTAATACAGAGCTTGGTTTGAAATCCCAAACTTTCGAAATAGTCAACGGTTTTTTCTGTTGCTATCCGAAATGTTCTAACAACGACTTTGGCTTCTTACTATTATGAATGAGGTTAATAAGAAGCTTAATTTCTTCACGTTGTTATTATTTTGACAAATAATTATTAATTTCAAATATCTACTATTTTTAAGAACTTAAATACACAAAAGTAACCGATTTTTTTTTTTTCAATTTTTAACGTATCTGACTCCAAATTATGGGGGGTTATAATTAGTCACTGCTGGGGTTACCAGAAGTATGTATAAGCCGAAATCACTTCGGCTATCCAATGATTAATGGGTTGATTAATAGATACTTTCGTATAGGGGGCTTTATTAACAATAGTGATACTGACATTGACAGATATGGTTATAATCAATTAAGTAAATAGGAAATTACTATGCACAACACGTCGTTAGCAATACAATAACTCACACGTAGAACTAACAAATAGAGATGGGCACGAATTCCTATTCTCTGCTACCTTCTGGCGTGAGGTCTGAATTAATACTCCTCCCTCGTGTGAGGGCTGGACTAAGACTCCTCTTGAGCTAGCTTGGCAGTGTCCCTTGTTGGCATTTCCCGCCAAGCCTTGCTCTTTGTTTTGGCGTTCTCTTTCTTTGGGAAGAAAGAGATGCCAAATAATTAAGTTTTTAATAAATACATTACGGTATGAAAGTTGAAGGCGTTCCACTCAAGAGTGGAAGGTGTATGCAATGAGACCTGCAATAGTCTCTTACAGAGCTGCATACCCTCTAGTGACAATGCATGCTTTTGTCTTACAAAGATTCCCTATCAATTTTCAGTGTATATATATATATATATATATATATAATATATATATATATATTATAATATATAATATAAATATATTATATACTATATATTAATATATATATATATATATATATATATATATATATATGTATAGTATTGTCAAATAATTGTTTTAAATGTGATATAAAATCTATAATAATTTAGTTTAAATGTAATTTTTTTAAAGTGTTTCAAAATTTGCCCAAATATATAAGAGTTAAATCTATTTTATTTATAGAAAACGAATTAAAGAAAACGAAAAAAGGTGTAAGCCTTTTTCATTTGACAGTAATAATTCCTATACTTTATGAATTTAAAT
>JABUQX010020189.1:0-5000 GCA_015478945.1 Trachelipus rathkii
AAAGGAGAGATCGTAACCAATCCACAGTTAATTATTATATATATTATTATATATATATAATATATATATATATATATTATATATATATATAATCTAATATTATTATATATATATATATACTATAAATATATATATATCCAGGAACTACATGGGAGTCTATTCAACCCAGTGTGACCGCTTCCTTGTGAGCTGTGGTGGGTCTAGACTTGACTCTCTCTCTCTCTCTCTATATATATATATATATATATATATACATATATAGTATATATATATATATATATATATATATTATATATATATTATATATATATATATTAAATCTATATTATATTAGTGATGGGACATTAATCGTCATCGTCATCGTCATCGCAAAAATCGGCCATTTTTTTTTTACATCGTCTCATACGTCATGGCGGATTTCGCCGATTATTTTGCGATTAATTGAACAAATATAAATTTTTGATAATATTAAAACTCAGTAATAAAATAATAATAATAATAATATATAATAATATATATTAATTAATTATAATAATAATAATAATAATAATAATAATAATAATAATATAATAATATAATAATAATAAAATTATTTAATTTTTAAATATTATAAATATATATATATATATAATATATATATATATATTATATAATTATATTATATATATATATATATTTATATTATTATATATATATATATATAATATATATATATATATATATACGGTGGATAGAGTACTTTGATGAGTTTCTGAATGTGAAGTGCAGTCGGGAGAGGAAGGGGAGAGAGAGGAGGGGAGAGAAACGTAAGAGGGAGTAGAGGAGGAGGGAATAACGGAGGAGGAATTTGTGGAGGCGTTAGGGAAAATGAAGAGCGGAAAGACTCCTGGTGAGGATGGAATACATATTGAATTGCTGAAGGAGGGAGGAGAGGAGCTGAAAACCTTGATGCTGAGATTCTGAACAGGTGTTTGGTGGAGAGTAGAGTGCCGGAAGGTTGGGGAAGGTCAATAATAGTTCCCATTTATAAAGGTAAGGGGGACGCATGAGATTGTAAAAATTATAGAGGAATTTCACTAATTGATTCATGGCGAAGTTATATGAAAGATATTAGAAAGAAAATTAAGCATAAAAATAAGAGCAGAGATTAGGTGGAGAGCAGTATGGGTATAGAGGTGGCAGAAGCAATACAGATTTAATGTTCGCATTGAATGATACAGGAAAGACATGGGAATACAAAAGAAGGCCTATATCGCCTTCATAGATTTGAAGAAATCATTTGATTTGTACCCAGGGAAAAGCTATGGAGAGTTCTGGAGAGGGATTATGACTTTGGATGACAGACTGATAAGGGCAGTAAGAAGTACATATGTGGAAATACTTAAGTTAGGCGAAGAACAGGATATAAAAGGGGAATGTTTGAGGTAAAATGGAGTAAGGCAGGGTAGTGCTGTCGCCGATACTGTTTATAGCGTTTTGGACACAGTCATAAGAGGTGTGAAGGAGAGTTTAGAGGAGATGGACGGAGACATCATGGTATCCGCAGATGATTTGGCCGTGTTGGAGTGGAGATGGTGAGAGTTTGAAGCAAATGATGGTGCTGTTTTTCGCAGAAAAATTGAGAGAAGCTGAATTAAATATGAATGGGAAGAAAACAGAAATAATGATAGTAAGTAGGTAGAGGAGAAGGAGGAGTTGAAAGTGGAGTTAGATGGTAGAGAGATTAAAAATGTGGCCAGATATAAATACAGGAAGCACATTTTGGAAGAGAAGGGGGGTGTGCAAAGGAAATTACTAGTAGGATTGAGCAGTATGGCAAGGACTGTAAGAGCAGTATACCCATCTTGAAAAGATAAATATATGAATAAAGAGGTGAAGAGCGCAATATACGAGGGAGTGTTGGCCCCAATACTGTTGTATGGGGCGAGACATGGAGCATGACGGGGGAGAAGAGAGAGTAGAATTCAGACAGCGGAAGATGAATGTGTTGAGGACGTTGATTGGAGACGAGGGGAGACAGAGTGAGAAACGAGACAGTGAGCGAGAGCGTGGGTGTGAAACCCATGATGAATAAGGTGGACGCAGCAGACTAAGATGGTTTGGGACACCCTTCTTCTAGACAACATCTTTACAGACCTCCCTATCCTTAAAATTGCCATACGTGTAGGGCAGAAAAATTGCCCACATCGTATCCTGCGTGTCGTAGAAGGCGACTAAGGGACGGGTGTAGTTTAGGTTGGCTGGCTACTACCACTTATCTTTTGCCAGAATGCTAATGCATGCCTCGAGAATTTCGTGATCGCAGTAAGCGCCCTTCTAATCCTTTCGCGAAATGTATGATAGTATCTGTATATGAATGTCCAGACGGATACATGTTGAGGAAGATGAAGGAGAGAGGTGGATGATGGTCATTTAGAAAGGGCAAAATTTTGAATTGCTGGCTTTGACTGAAA
Organism: Trachelipus rathkii; assembly: GCA_015478945.1. Lineage (NCBI taxonomy): Eukaryota > Metazoa > Arthropoda > Malacostraca > Isopoda > Trachelipodidae > Trachelipus > Trachelipus rathkii. The sequence goes on from JABUQX010020189.1 coordinate 2,454, forward strand.
CAAAGTGAAAGGAAACGGAGAATGAGTGGTGTGGTGTGAAATGCTTTTGTGTTGTTGGTGTGGAAAGGAAATGAGAGGGGGATAGAAGGATTTGCATTCTGATGAGGGTTTGTGGTAGAGAGCTATGGTAGATTTTGTTGTGTGTGTGAGTACTAGAAGTCTAAGTTAACATTTAAGTTTGAAGGTTCAAAATTTGTGTGGTTGCGACATTGATCCATCTGAGGTAATGTTGAACAGAGTACGATTTTCTGGGATACATCATGAAATGATTTTGGATGGGGAATAGGAGATTCAAGTCATTTTGCACACTATCTGCATTCAAAGGATCTTTTTTTACAGTTGTTCACCACCACTCACGGCAGAGCCCTATTCAGGAGGGGGTGTTAGTACTCTCAAAAGTCAAAAGTTCACCCTCTAGCGCAAATTACGCAGATGACACAGACGCAGGCTTTAAAGTGAGGATATTAAATTCAGTAGGAAATACAGAAAGATGGATAGAGAATCACAAGAGTAGAGATTATAGAGAAGCCCCGATAGAGCAAAGTGTGACTACACGCTTTGGAGTTACCAATGTCCAACTACAATATTCGTGCGCAGATTACAGGCATCTATTGTGGTGAGCAAGCGGTTGTAAAGGTGGTGGTACGCGAGTGATAAGGTGTCCTCGAGCACTTGCCCGCTGCGGTGACCTAATAGGATGAGATAAGCACAACGTGGCCGCGCAAGATAGGGGGTCCAAGTTGAATGGAAAGTACAGAAAGTATATATAAAGCTTTTTGCCGTTGACTCGCCCCTTTCCAAAAGCCGGGTTGAAACCAGAGCAACCCTTCCCACAGATTGAGAAGCAGTACTCATACATGCGGGCGGAGTGAGAACCTTTGTATAGGCGAGAGCAACCTGAGAAAAGAAGGAACGTCTCACAGTCTAAACAAGAACTTCCATTTTCTTGAGGCGGCCTAGCGAACCGTTGTGATGTGAGGGGTTCCAAGCATTTTTTTGTTCATTGTTAAGGCAAGAAGTTTATATTGTAACAGGAGAGACGACAGAACCGTTTAAAGAGAGGTAAAGTTAGGTGTTTTTGAGAAGGAGATTTGTAAAAGTTTGGGTTTTAAAGAATTGAATTTCACAAAGTTATTTCTATACATCAGCGAGAATAAAATCGGAAAGCTTAAGACGAGAGGCAATTCCAGAAGTAAATGTGGGAGTAGAATTAATATGAGTTAAAGAATGAAGGTCGAGTCATCGGAATACGAGTGGTAGAGTTAGAGGGTGCAGGTGAGAAGATCATTAATGAAAAGTAGGAATAAAGTAGGAGATAGACAGACCTGAAGGAACACAGCTATTGCAGCAAGAAGAAGAAAGGTCGCCCCATCAAAAACCCGATATTGAGCGATTTGAAAAAAGCTAGATATAAGTAAGCAGAGAAGGAGGAAACCCAAGGAGGGAGTTGGAGAGCAGTGACGCGTGCCATACCGTCAGATGCTTTGGATATGTCAAGCCACCACACAAGTCTCCGCGTAGTTCCGAAGAGCGAAAAAACCATAAATCGGTTAGATAGACAAGTATATCTCCAGTAGACTTCGTGCAACGAGCGCCGTACTGGCGATTGGAATGAGTTTTCAGATGTCTAAGAAGAGTGAGTTGAGAAGGGTTTTCAAGATCTTAGATAGAATACAAGTGAGAGTATAGGGCGATAGTTTAAGGATCAGAGCCGGCTTCCTTTTTCGGAATAGGTTGGACATGTGAGAGCTTCCAACCTGAGGGAGGGAAGTGCTAGTATTCGAATCATAAAGATATAGTTGAGAGAGGGGCGAAGAGATTAGCCTTTTTCAGTTGAGAATTAGCAACACAATGATCAAGATCGAATAAGAGGAGGAAAGGCAGATTACAGAAGTTCTAGAGAGTGAAAGATGTTGTCATAAGGAGAACCAGGAGGTTTAGCGCACTTTCTTTGATGAAAGCAAGCTTTGCTCGTCGAAAGAGTAACCTGCAACGATTTCAGCTGAATGAAAATTAGCGAGAGGTGATAGGAGAACGAGAATTTTTCCACACGCCCATTAGGCACTGTCTCTAGCCTAAATGGGCCAGAGATAAGCACGATCGAACATGGATTATGAGGAAAGAAAGTTTAGTTTTAGAAGGAATGAAATGAGGAAAGAAAATTTAGCTGAACGAAGGAATGAACGCTCTCCCATCAACGATTGAGGCTCCCTCCTTATCTTTTAATCTGTATACAATCCATCTTATTTCCTTCTTGAGATAGCGCAATTTGCTTATCAATCGCAAACTTGGCAAACCTTACATTTAGTCCTGGTCTAATATTTAGCATGCTATAGGAACAGCCACTTGACCTAGAGAAATCCGTTACGTCACCAAAAACATGTCTCCTCATTTTCATTAAAAAATACTTTTCATTTTCATTGATTAACTATTATTTATTATTACTATTATTATTATTATTAATTAGTTGATTATTATTATTATTATTATTTTATATTATTTTGATTATTATATATTATATTATTATTATTATTATTATTAATTATT
>JABUQX010020189.1:10000-20000 GCA_015478945.1 Trachelipus rathkii
TAATACACTTTCTCGTGCATCAGCTCCTATGGTGTCTGTTCTTGAAGCTTGAGTTTGCATTAATATCACATCTTCAATTCACAACAAAATACATCGACAAATTTAGATGTGGAAGCAAAATAGTGAAGGAAATTTATGCGTGATATTGTAACTTACTGTTGAAATAGACTAATTATTACACTGAACAGTAGTAAGCAAAAGTAATTCATATATTAATTTTCAAATATTAATAGAAAAAAATATCAACATTAATAACATAAATAACCTAGTTAATGAATATAATTGCAAAGGTATTTTAATAGTTTGTCTCATAAATACATATATAATGAAAAACTCAAATTATTATATATTTATATAGTAGGTATATCAATTACTATACTTAAATAATCATAGCTCATATAGTTATTATATGAATAACTTAAAATTATTCTAGAGTCCTAAACTTATTTTATGAACGGTATTTAAAATAAAATAAAAATAAATAAAACGTATATCATATTATTGAATGCAATATCTAATACCAAAATTTATTGGATATTAGTAAACTATGAATATCACTACGTTTATATAGCTCGTGGCTAAATATTATAAAATAAATCTCTTGCATTAGAAATAAAGATAAATGAATGTAAAACCTACATTCAGACAACCATTTTATATACGTATGAATACGAGTAAAGTATTGGTAATATAAGATCAATTCGCTACTACTGGAGTACTATAAGATGAAGGGAGGTGAGTGAGGGGAGTAGGGGAAGTGCTGGGAATAGGGGGTGGAGAGGCGGAACTTATCGAAGAGGGGGGTGGGGAGGGAAGGAGGTTGAGGGTAGGGAGGGGAGAGGATAAGGAGGGGTCATCAACTTGAGAGATGCACATAGATAGGAATACGTATCGTAGTCTGTGAAGCTCTAGGGTTGCATTTTCTGACTGCGAAGTTTCATCACTAATAGGATTATAAAAAATGGGAAGGCGTAAGGCTCAGGCCTTTCTCTTTTCTAGGGCTGTTAATCTATATTCTATTACTATTTTATACTGTTTACCGCGATTAGTATAAACTCACATTACCAAGGACTAGTCTGGGAAAATGGGGAATAAGGTGGACTCTGATATATAAGTATATACTACTATATTAATCCTTTATATTAGCTTATTATTCTACTATAATATATATAAAACCTAACTCTATCATTTATATTTATATATTATAACATTATTTACACTCATTGTTATCGCTCCATATCCAGGGCATTCATATAATAATACCCCCATACACTATCACTCATTATTAAACTCATATATCTATATATATTAATTACATATAATATATATAATATATATAATTAAATTTATATTATTGAGCTGTGTGTATGATGTTTTTTTAACTCTAATATTTATATTTTAAATCAATTATAATATTGTTAGACAACTGTTGTACACATATAACCAAATGATACATTATTAATTAATAAAAACGTTTTTGAACTCGATATAACAAATTTAAAGTGTTTATGCTTTCAGAGTCTGATCCGACAACTAACGAACGCGTTTTTAGATGTTTGCTAATATGTGTGTTGTGCTGTTGTGTAGTGTGTGTACTTGTGTGTTGAGTGTAGTGTAAATGTGATGAGTTTATAGTAATGTGTATGATATGAGATTGTACGATAGTAGAGATAGAGAGTTTATGATTATGTAGTATGATATGTTGTTATTTTGTTTAGTTATATGATGATATGTATGTGTTTAATGGTATATATATATGTATTAATTATGTATATATATATATGTGTATTAGATATATATATATGTATTTTCTTTTTAGATTGTCTAGATAGATATCGAGAGAGGAACTTGATGATTATTAGACTATGTTAGATTGGAGTTATAGTATTTATTTTTATTGTGTATGGTATTGATTCTGATAATATTTTTTCACGTATGTTATTTATGAAGAAGTGTGAATTAGAGAGAGTGCTGTTGAGACACCTAATAATAATATTGTTAGAGTTGTGGGTGGTCTATTAGTCTTTACGGTGGAACGGTAGTGTGGTATCGTGTAGTTGTATATATCATACTCTCTCTCTTCTCACTCTTCTACTAAGTACATTCATCTCTCCTTCACTTCTCATCTTTCTCTCTCTCTCTCTTCTCTCATCTCTTTCTCTATCATCATCATCCTCGTTCTCTCTTTCACTATCTTTCACAATCATTCCCACAGCCACTTATATATAATCATCACGAAACCAACCACTTTAAAACAAGCACACCAAACCACACACACATGCATATCTACTTATCTTACGCTATCGTTCTCTTCATATTAGTTATATATAATTTTGAGGTACGACTAATATACTACTTTACATATATACTATATAGTCGTATATATATTTATATATTTATGACTAGTGATTAATTATATATAATGTTTTAACTAGTGAAATATACATTCATCTGGTTACTAATATTATATATATATAGGTACTTAGGTTAGGCTATTATATATACGTTGAAGTTCTATATAAACTACAAAATATTATATATATATAATTTATTTATATTTATATTATATAATTTATAACTACTATAATTCGTCACACCCAATTCTCTAATCAATGGATGTAATATCTGGTTGTGGTTGCTTCTCTTTGACAGTTTTATTTTTTTTTTTTATTATTATATTATATTTCTCATTTTATCTTTTTTTTTTATATTATATTATTCATTATTATAATATCTGTATTGTTAATCTTTATTATTATTATTGATGTATATTTTCGTTTTTTATTAATTTTTTTAATCTTTTTATTTGATTTTCTTTTTTTACTTTTGTTTCCCTATAATTATCATTTGTATTTTATTGGGGTTATAAATTTAGTGTATTTTTTTTGTTTTTATTTCTTATTGTTTAAGTTATAAATTGTTTAGATCTCTCTATTTTATTCTTATATATATTGTCTTTGTTTTATTATAATAGTATTTAATATATGTAATATTAAATTTTATTAATGTATTTATATTATTTATATTAACTTTATTATTATATGATTATTAGATATATATTTATTTATTATTGTTCTGTATTGTGTTCTATATTATTATGTTCTATATATTATTAATAGTTTTATATTCATATTAATATTATATATTATTATATAATATCTCATATAATATTATATTATATTATTGTATACATTGTTTGATCACATGAAGTGATCTGGAGACTAGTTGGTATAGTGCTAATTATTAATAGAGAGAACTTAGGTAATCTTGTGCTATTTATTCTATATATTCAGTCTTTAACTTATATCTCTATCTCTCTGTATTGTATCGACATTCTAATTCATAATTCTCTCTGCCTTACTTATTATTTATATATATCATTCTACTTATATACTATGTTATATTATTATTCTTATTTACTATTCATCTTACTAATTAGTTATTATTAATGACTATAGTTGCTATTCTATGTGATTATATTTTATTTATCTTAATTAATTATTTACTTTATATATAAGTGACAGCTTAGTCTATATTATACGTTATTTTATAATTATAAGTATATCCAATTTTATAGTAGACTATTAAACATATAAATATATAAATTTATATATGAATCAAAATGATCTGAGAGTATGCCAAAATAAGTAGAAAAAAACGAAGAAACAAGTGACAATATATCAATCAATATTGTTAAAAAATAAAAATCATTGCCTCTGTATCTTTATACCAATTATAAACTTAAGATTCGATTTTCTTTCTATTAATAATACTTATTGATCTAACTATATGCTCCGCTATTGTATCGTCATGTATTTATCTATTTTTTTCTTCTGATGTTATTATTTAAAGTCTCACCTCTATCGTTATCTTATTCGTGTTATCATATATTATTAATATATTGTATTGTATTCATATTAGTAACATTATAATATTTATATTTATTTTATGATATCTTTTACCTCTACTTACGTCATACCATAATTTCTTTCTAGTGTACTATCAGTCTTATTATTCTACCATGTCCATCCAAGCACTTAACATTACATGTAGTTTACTCTATTACTACTCAGAATCTACTGTATGCTCTTTGTCTCATTGAGTGTACAAAATATCTTCTAGTATTGATCTATATTATTGTCTCTATACACTTGGAATAATTATAACTACTATTCATGAGGATACATTTCGTCATCGAATTAGTGTTCATGTTGCATATATTTATTACTGTCATTATTTGCTTGACATCTTGTCTCTTCCATTAGTATAGTTTACAGTAATAAAGCCTTTCTTTATTATTTTACACTAACATCTGATACTTTTGACTTATCTTGTCCTGAAAAGGGCGGTGAGATGATGCTATGGGACCGATGGATTACTAGAGATTTGGTGGAACGATATAAGATTAGGTGCCGCGATATTATATCTATTAAAAACTTTTTTATTATAGCAGATTTAAATATGTTTATATTGGTTAGTAATTGGTTATTAAACTTTATAATAATCTTTGTTCTCTGTATAAACATATTTAATTTACCTTCTTATATTTTGATAATGAGATTACATTATCTATTAGTCGTATTATATGTCAATCATTAGATGTTAGATTAATATCTCATGTGATATCTTGATTTCGCTAATATATATATTCATGTATATATTATCTTATCTATACTGATGTTATATTCAATGTGACTATAATATCATATTTGTACTTATCTATTACATTGTCTTTATTATCTTTATTATATTTATGAACATGGTCTGTATCTGTCTCTGTTCTATAATAGATCACTATTTTGATTTATTTGCTCTGTATCATATAGTATTATATGTATTTATTTGAAAGTTGTATTATAATATGGTATGTCATCTACAGAGAATTTCTTTACATTCTGTTTTTTTATAGTGAAAGCTTATTTTCTATAATGGACGTCCTATTATATATATCTATCACTAATCTACATAAATGTCTGTGGATTGGCTATATTCAAATTTTATTACATTTTTCATTCGCTCTGATGCCTCTACCCAATCGAGTCATCTTTTACTCCATTTTCTATATTACTATTCAGATCTTTATCTCCCCATCCTATTATCTGTCGCGCTCACTACTCTATTGCTGGTGTGTCTATTTGTCTCTTGTCTATTATGAGTTCAGATATATCGATGGGATTTATATATAAGTATTCACCTTTCACATTACTGCTAAGTGATTAATGATCGTTGTATCATGATCCAGAGTTAATGTTCAAAATGTGTTCCCTTGTCTTTTTTTTTTTGGCCAAAAGTGGATGTCGTCTCTTGGTCTCTTTTACCTTGTATCCTATATTATTAAATATTATAATTAATTATTTAAAATTATTTGATTATTATTTTATATTTATATAAGTATATTTCAAATTTAAATTATTATTTATTATCATATTTATAATATATAATATTAACAACAAATTTGATATCACTAAACACATTATTATATAATTAATATTTTCATAATTTAATATTTTCTATAATATTATTTAATTCCTAACTTGTTTAGCTATCTCGTTATTTTAGTATTACTCCCTTGCTCGACCTGCGCCATCCTAACGGGCCCAGTCCTTCTTGTCTCGTCTGCCTTTTCCCCTCCCGGCTGCGGATCTACGGCTAGTTCATCTTTCCTTTCTCGGTTACTTTCTCTAGATCTATTCAATTTATCTCTATAATCTACTATTCGCATTCATTATTAATATCTAAATTTATTTTTCTATTAATTACTTTAATTCTATTATCCAGCACCGAACCGTGCCTATAAGATTGATTTCTTATTTACACTATTCTCACTTGGTTTATTACACTTTTACCAGTGAATTGTCATGTAATTGAGCTCGCTGGTTCCTGAATATCACGGGTCACCATCTATGTAAGGATTTGGCATAAAAAAATACGAACCCCCTTTTTTTTGGGAGGGATGGATCGGCGCGCGCCGTCGGGGGTTTCGAGTTCGTACCCGTACCCAAGTATCAAAGAGTATATTTTCTCCTTATTTTTATTTAGAAGTTAGATTTCGTACCCGAGTAACAAAGGGTACAATGAGTTTTTATTCGGAAGTTCGTGTTATTACCCGTGCCCCATAGTGTACGGGTTCCCGTTATTTGGATTTTAGAACTTAAGATTTTTTATTGTATTTTTATATGTGTCTGTATTAAAACCAGGGTTAGCCAAAAGCCACGGATATTTGGTTTTTTGGCTATGGTTAATTGGCTATTTGACCATTATTTGAAAAATTATAAGGGTCAAATAGCCCTGATTTAAAACTCAAAAGTTTTGTATTTTTGTCCCATTCAAAATCCATTATTAAAAATTTTCACCATACCCCATTTTCTTCGTTTAATTTTTCACCATCCGCCCCCATCCACCGTTCCCTTCTTCCCCACTCCCTTTTTTCTTGGTAGAGATTAGTCATGTAGCCAACGACCCATATACCGCCTATTGACTAACCGCGTAGTTTGTTTTCCCTTTGTACCAACATTATCACATTCTCTTCGCTTAATTTATTACGATTAAAAATAAGGCTTTTCCCGTGATCGGCGTGATGTATTGAATTTAAGCAATATTTCATTTGCTATAGGTCCTATTCTGTAATAATATAAGTTACAAACTCATACTGTATTACTATATATATATATATGATCAATCTAGGTTGGGTACCCCTCCGCCCCTATATATATTATATATATAATATAAATATATATATATATATATATATATATATATATATATATTGGAACAATACCTTAAGTTTACGATAGGTTAGGTTACGTTGGGTTTGCGATTAAGTTAGGTTAGGTTTATCAATAGGTTTAGGATAGTTTACGATAGGTTATTTTGTAGTTTATGATAGGTTAGTTTAGGTAAGATGGGTTCAAGTCGTGTTTATATATTATATATAATATAATATATATATATATATATATAAAAACACTCAATATATAATATATATATATTAATATATATATACCGTTATATATATTATATACCCTTATATATATATATATATTTAATATATATATATATTAGTTAAATTATTAATTAGTTTTTAATTAAGAAATAATCTGCTCGTTTCACGTTTATATGTTTCTTCGTTCAAATCAAAAAAACAAAAAAAAAAAAAAAAATCAAAAAAAAAAAAAAATTTCATCGATATCTATATTACGTTAAATTATTCCCCCGAAAACTTTTTTTCCATTCTGATGCAAAATTATCATTTTTTTTTGTTTTTTTACTTTATAAATTAATTTTTAATATTTATAACATTTTTGAACAGACATGTTTATCAAAAGGTCATAATATATATATTTTCTCATCTAATACTATATATATATAGTATATCATATTAATTACAGATACCTTTTTGAACTCATATATTTATATCTCTATATCAAATATATATAATATACACACTATACACATATATATATACTATATATATATAAATATATATATAATATATATAAGTAATAAATATATATATATATATATATATATTATATCATATAATATATATATATATATACTATTATATATATATATATATATATTATATATATATTATATAAATAATGACCTTTTTTTGTTATATACATGCGTCTGTTATTATATATATATATATTATATATATATATATATATATATATATATATATATATATATTATATATATATATATATAATATACTATTATATATATATTATATAATATTATATATATATATATATAGTATATATACTATACTATATATATATATAATTAGAGTGTCACCACTCTCGGTTAGGGTTAGGTCCCTTTTCAAAGAGGTTGCAAAAAATAAAAATTTTAAAAATATCTACAGATATTTTAGTCTTCTTCATTAGTCTTCTTTGACTTCTCTTCTTCTTCTTCTTCTTCTTCTTCTTCTTCTTCTTCTTCTTCTTCTTCTTCTTCTTCTTCTTCTTCTTCTTCTTCTTCTTCTTCTTTCTTCTTCTTCTTCCCTCAGACTAGCCTGAGTGGACTGTAAAGTCTTTCTAGTCCGTTTCTGTCGCTTCTTCTTCTTCTTCTTCTCTTCTTCTTAACTTCTTCTTCTTCTTCTTCTTCTTTTTGTTCTTTCTTTCTCTTCTCTCTTCTCTCTTTTCTTCTTCTTCTTAGAAACCTTTTCCTCTTAATCCATGATCATCAAAGAATCGGCATTAACAAACTGATTAGCAGAAGTTTCTTTTACCTCTTCCTCCTCTTCTGCCTGATTTTTCTTTTTACTCTTCTTAGCAGACTCCCTTAATGAGTTTTCATATAATATGAAATCTCAATAGTGTTAATATTTTGTTTCCTCTTCATCACTGTGTTTCTTCTTTTTCTTTTTTCGGTGTTTACATTTCAGCATCCTTGGATGCTTCTTCAATGATTAAAGAGTCCTTCAACACCTTTTAAACTTCCCTTTTCTTTTCTTTTCTTTTTTTTTTTTTTTTATTTTTCCAGTTTCGTCAGTATCATTAACAATGGAGGAACCATTCAAACCATTAACTTTTTGACTGTTTATTGCGTTTCCATTAGTTTTCTTTTTCTCTTCATCTCCTTCTTCAAAATTTTTTCTAATAACTTCAGCATTTTCAACACATGCATCGGACATAACATCAGTCGCCAGTAGATCGGCCCACTTAAAGTTTCTAATTTTAATTTTTTTTTATTCTCAAAAGCATTATTCTCAAAACATTTTTTGTGCATAACAATAAATTTTATTATTATTGTTAAATATTATTTCTATTTTGTTAACCAAATATAACTAAGATATTATAAAAAAATTTCCTTTTTAATTGTTTCAAAAAGTGCATTTTTTGTCTTGAAAATTAGGCGTGTGCAAACAAGGTAGGGATTTTTACATTCTATAAATCTTTTAAGATTTCTTTAAACTTACACTTTCCTATCCCGATCTTGTCCACAGTTTCTTCTGTTGCTTCTAAATTTCAAGACATCTACATTCGAAGACAACCATACTGTATATATATATATATATATATATATATAAGATAGAATATACATATATTTTATTATATATATATATAAATATATGAGATAACAATATAATATATATATATATATATATATATATATATATATATAGTATAATATCTATACATATATTCTATCTATCTATTATATTAATTTATATTAAATATATAATAAAATATACTATACATATATATTATATATATATATACTTATATAAATATTAAATATATATATATATACTATATATATATATACATATAATAATATGATACTATATACTATATATATATATATATATATATATATATATATAGGAACGAAGGTACCACCTGATTTTATAATATAAAATTAAATGTTTTTAACTCTCGGCTCGAAATGAAATTTTTCCAATTTGAAAATTCGCGCCAATTTTCTCGGGGGGGGGGGGGGAAAAAAAAATTTTTGTGCGTTTTTTTTTTTTTTTTTTCTTTAAGTTTCTAATAGAGGAAATTTTCGTAATTTCTTCTTCACTTTCGTATGGTTCATTTGGATTATTATTATTATTATAATTTTTTTTCACCTGATAATGTGATTACACACCGATTTTCTCCATGGAAAATAGGTCATTATATGTCAAGTATTGCAAATATAGTAATAATACGTGTGTATATGTATATACAAGAAATTATAATTATTTTGTGATATGACGAACATTATATATATACGTAACCTCGCACAATAAAAGCGCCAACGTCATTGTGTGAATTATAATAAAATAAAAAGATTTATATAATAATTCGATATAATTGGATAATAATCCGATAAATGGTACAAAAAGGTCATATCAATCATAATTCAGTCTCTATGATGATATCACAAATGATTATTCAATATAATAAAAAAATGGAGGAAATTATAATGATTTAACAAGTTAACAATACTGCATAGAAAATCATTGTTTCTCTTTTACATTATTTCAATGCTAATTTTATTATTT
>JABUQX010020189.1:35000-37054 GCA_015478945.1 Trachelipus rathkii
ATAAGGTGATATTATATATATATATATATTTATATATATATAATAATATATATATATATATATATATCAGGTATATAATATAGTATATTTATATAATAATATATATATATATATATATTATATATGCAGAGTGTCTGTCTAAAAACTATCCGACCTGATTCTCTCCTTCCATTAAGTAATTTGAGGTTAAGCAAGCAATCTGGAAGTAGAATTTTTCAGGAAAAATTGTACGCGCCCAGGATTGTTTTTTTATAGCTTAACCAGACACGCCAGGTTGCTGCCGAGGTGGTAATTTGTTGTGAAACGTCCTGTAGTATACGTTGTAGTATTATTTTGAGTGATATAACGGAGCTTGTTGAGCGAAATAGTATTGATTATATAGTAGGTGTATTTTATTATATATTAGTATATTTATCATATATTATATTATTATATTATTATATATTGATTATATTATATATATATTATTATATATATTATATTATATTTAGTATAATAGCTATATATATATATATTTATTTGATATTGTATTATATCATATATTATATTATTATATATATATATTATATATATATATTACTAGGAGTAGGTATTAGTATCGTTTAAGTTGTGTTATGATAGTTAGTATTATAGTTATTATAGTTATATATAATATTTATATGTGTTTGTCTCTGTGGATATATTCATATGTTATTAGTATATGTATATTATATATTTATATTATTAATATTATATAGTTATATTATATATAATATTTTATATAGTATAATATTATATATTTATATATACATATTTGTATAATAATTATTATTATATATATTATTAGTATATTATATATAGTATATTATTATTCATTTATATTTTAGTAGTAGTATTATATTATATTTAGTATGTTATTATATTATATTATATTATTATATTATATATAATATATGTATTATTTAGTATTATACTATATATTATATCTATATTATATATTATGGTATATTTATATATATATAGCTTATTGAGTATATATATATTATATTATATATATATATATATATGTTGTTATTATATTATTTACTTTATATTATATATACTATATATTATTATTATATATATTTATATTATGATATTTATATTATATATATATATATATTTTTTATTTATATTATATATCTATATAATTATATTATATAATATTATATATATTATATTAGTATATTAATAGTATATATTATATTATATAAATAATATTATATATATATTGTATATATTATAATATGTATATTATATTATAATATATCTTATTATTATTATATATTATATATATATATTATATATATATATATATATTATATATTATATATATATTATATAGTATATGGCGCTAAAGATATCGAAATTATTGTATAAAGTCTGACACAAATCCTTAATTTGAAACTATCCTCTTTTGGTATTTATCCTTCCCTCTGTAATATTATCTCTGATTTCTTTTTCGGTCTCTCTCTATAGTAGTTATTGTAGAGAGTTATCGTTCATTCATTGGATCTAAAAATGGTGGTTTTACTCAAGGTTCTGTTGTTTCCCAAATTCTCTCTCTCTTCTCTCTCTCTCTCTCTCGTCTCTCTCTCTTCCATGTCCATTCACTCCGGGTTCTGTCAGTACATCTCCTCAGTTGATCGTGAGTCGGTTCGTCTGATGGTTGGTTCTCGTTCGCGTTCTGACTGGTCTCTCCTCTCTCTCTCTCTCTCTTCTCTCTCTCTCCATTTTTCATTAATGAACTTCTATCTGTTACTTCATCACCTATCCCCTCCTTTGCCGACGACTCCATCCCCCTTACTTTAATTACTCCTTTTTTTTTGATAGGAGTCCCTCACAACAACAACAACAATCAGCTCAAGCTAAAGAAATTAGGAGAGCGGCCTTGGAAGGAGGCTACAGTCTCTTATTTTTCTTTTTTGAATAGGATTTCTAATTTGAGAACAAGGTTGTTGCTCGATGCAGTTCAATAACTTCAAAGTTTCTTTCTCTGCGCCTCTCATTATCTCTCACCTCACTAACTATCATAA
>JABUQX010020190.1:0-12500 GCA_015478945.1 Trachelipus rathkii
GACCTACGGTTAAGACTTTGTAAATCCACATCTAAGAATCCTTTTGAAACGCTATCGCTCCAATTTCTATTATATGAGCATCTTGGTAGAGTCTTTAGGATCCACAATCACCTTGGTAGAAAGTAGCTTTCATTAGTACGCGATTTCGAATCGCCAAGTACGAGCTTTGGAATGTGAGCTCGAGGTCTACACGGCGAATATACCTTTCCTAATCCTAATCCGATTTATGGTTTTTCGCACTCTTAGGGAACAACACTACCTGTAGGCGGAGAATTGCGCCTAGGTTTCGACGCCCTTTGACGAGTTATATTTTTTTAGCAGTTGTTCGATCCACCATAACTCACGGGCACCGACACGCCCTTGACATATTTCCACCGAGGGCGGTGGTAGTACCTCAAAGTTAACCTTCAGCACACAAATTAAACGCATATGAGACAGACGCAGGTTTTAAAGTGATCAGATTAAATTCAGGCAGGTAAATACAGAAAGATGAAAGAGAATTCGCACAGAACAGAGGTGGTGGAAAGAAGGAAGCACACACGACTAGCCTGGAGTTACCAATGTCAACACAAAAATCGTGGCAGATACAGCACCCCTGTGCTACGAGGGAATGGTAAAGGTGGAGGTTACGTCGAGTGGATAAGTTCCCTCAGCCTGCGTGCGGTCGCTAGTAGGACTCAAAGCGATTGATGAACCGAGTATGGCGACGTGTTAAAGCCTATGCTTCTCCCAAAGACCTACCTCCTTTTGGCGTTTACTTTGTCTTCTCCTTTGCTTACTTATGTCCATCTTTCTTTCAAATCGCTCCAAATTATATAGGATGTTGTTGATGGGGCGACTTTTCTTTCTTGTCAATAGTGGTGTTCCTCATGGTTCTGTCCTTATCCCTACATTTCATACAACATTTTCATCTAATGATCTTCAATCAAACCAGTGAACCTCTAAGACCTATTAGGGTCACAACAGTTGACTGGAAAGTAACACGGACAGTTTATCAATATGACAGGAGTGACCTCGCAACTTTTCATTGGCTTCCTTCAACTCGGTATCAATTCTGCTTCCTTTTTAACTTCTAGAAATTGCCTCTCGTATTAATCTTTTCGTCCGAACCTTATATTCTCGCCTGTCGATAAACCTCGGTATGAGAGATTGTAATACCTTCCGGAGAAAATCAGGGCAGGCTCCCGCCTACCAGTCATAAACTGGACGATGCGATGAGTATCAATTCTTAAAATCTCCAAATTTCTTTTCTACAAATGCCCCTTCATATACATGTTTCTGCGGTATCTGCAAACGACGACCCTTGAACTTCCTATCTTCTGAGTCGGGTCTCTTTCAGGCTTTGGAAAACAACTGTATTCGATAGCACGGGCTGTTATGACCATATGATCATGGTTTTAATCATTCACAGGTCTATTAAACCTACACTAAATAAAAAATAGAGCTCTTGAGAAATTCTTAAACACGGTACTTCCAGTTTCATTTGAGGCCGCCTAGCATCGGTAATGCTCGAGGATGTGACGAGAGGTTTCCGCAAGAGACAGCCTTCTAAAGTAATACTTTGGAAGTTCTGTTTTATAGTAAGCTGCGTATGACCTTTATTCGCCTTTCTTAGCTACAAGTTGTTTCCAGCTATACAAGAGGTACTCGATCCGCGACCCATGTATAGCAGAGTACTGAGCTGGATCGTCTGAATAATTGGTCATATTCTGGAGGAGTGTCGATGGTCTAGGTTAACACAACAGGGTGTCTTGGAGAGCAGAGAATCGAGCCAGGTTCAGAGAGCCACAATTAAGGGAATTAAAAGGACTAGTTTCTGCAGTTACTTAGTTGTCCTATGTGTTTCAACTTGACCTGCTAGAACGAATTTGTGGGTGAGCGGTGAATTGTGTTGAAGAAATTGAGATTTTCAAGAGTCGTATTATCTCTTATCCACACTAATAGGGTACTCGAGGACCACCGAGCACGCCGTGCCAGGCGGCTTGAGGAGAAATATTATATCTACACAATCTCCGACGTACCTCCAGCGTAGATATTAAAGCCAAATTCATCGGTCAAGACGATAGTAACGAACCGCCGGGAGTGCTGTATCTGCGAGACGAGAGCCATTTTAGTGTTTTCGTACATTGAGAGTAACTCCAGGACTAGATAATCGTTGTGGTGCTATGCTTATCATTCCAGCCATATTTCTGGTGGAATTCTCCTTAAGAATTGCATTATCTTCATGTATTTTCCCTGCTGATTTAAATTATTTATCACTTTGAAACCTGCGTCTGTGCTCATATGGTCGTGAAAAGAAATGTTTGATAGGCTAGACCAGCAAATATTGACCAAATTGAATAAGCCCCTCTTTGAATAGGGCTCCTGCCCGTGAGTGGTGATGACAACTGTGAAAAAATACGAAGGGAAATGGGCTAATGTGTTAATTATATTAAATAAGAATATAACTACAAAGGTGTGTATACATGTCAGGAGTTCTGGAATTATTCTATAGGATCTAAGATGTGCTCATGTTCCTACCATGATTTTCAGTGATTTATTTGATAATAAAATAATTAAGTTTAGATCCAATGGACCTAATAATTTTCGTGCATAAAGCTGGGAAAATTCTAAGAGCATTTTAGGCTATGTATAATTTAAATTTATGTTACGCTCACCTCAGTAAGGAATAATTGCAATAAGTGGATGTATACCTTATAGGTTCAATACTATGTTGGATAAATATAAGGTGCGCGCGTTATTTAGCTGGTAATTTGCATGTGTGTGTGATGTAGGAAATGACTGTCAGATATTCTTCATCTCTAACAAATTGTTTCGTAGACGCGTAATAATATATTTCGTCCGTCTCATCACTCCTATGATACTATCAGATCGTGGTTTGTGTCTCGCAGTGAGTGAAACATTTACGTGCTAAGATGATTGATGCTATGCAAGCGAGTATCAGATGATGTTGAAACAAAATTTAATGTGATTTTCCGTATTCGAAAAAATACTTGTTCAAACCTCGTAGAAAATTCTTCTATGGTTGTTTGACAGTTCTTCCAGAGAGGGTCGCTTGAGTCTACAAGGAATAACCATTTTGCCTCATATATCAGAGATAGACTATAGAGTTGGCTAATATAAAACAATTCGGAAAGCGACAAGTAGTACTAAATCACTCCTTTTGATTTCTCTGATATAATACTTACTTAGACTAAATCTCTATATTATACTATGGCCTCTTGACAAAACATTTCTACAACTTCTGTAAATCTAATATTTTCCCTCCTCTTAATTAAGATACTATTGAGTTAATGTGGCTAATTCTCCTAATTGAAAAGAGCCAATTTTATCTTCTACCTGCCTATCTTTTTATTACCTCTAACTCATATATAATCACACTGTAGATTAGATTTCATAGGCATTTCTCTTTCCCTATCATAACTATCTTCTTTTCTCAGGTTGATCTACTATATGTCTTATTCCTGTGATTCATTATGATACGGGTGCTATGAGGCCCTTGAAATACTTGAACGTTAGGACATGAGTGGGTGGTAGTTATACTTCACTGGAATGTGCATTCACCTTTCTCCAGTAGTTTTTGAGAAGTGTAACTTTCTCGTGCTGACCTGTGAGCCCTGAGTTTATATTCAAACAATTAACTTACCGTTCATTAATATTACTATCTATATAGCTTTCCTTCATTATGACCTGAGAAGCTGGATCATATTCTCAAGCCCTATTCGAAAACAAAAGGAGTAGCACCATCTGATATATCCTTTCTAACTATGCACCCTATTATAAAGCTACGCACTTGATAGGATTCCTATCCCAAGATCCCCGACAGTGTTGTCAAACATCCTCCCACTTCGTAACATCTTACAACATAAATATATCATCAGTACGATAACAATGCGGATAGAAATATAATCAATCTCCCATTTTCCTTTTGTACTTGCACTAAGACACCAGAAGTAGCCCTTTCCAAAGCGCGTAATCAAGATATTAGGTCTAACATCGAGACTTAATGTTATTCATAAATATATCTTAATTCTCAAGCATCACATTCTTAAATATATAAACGGATATTTATATGGTTTTCCGCTCTTACGAACTACGGGGAGAGACTTGCGTGTGGCGCTTGACATATCCAAGCAATTTGATCGTGTATGTGTAAAGGATTCCTTGCGACTATAGTTTTGTTATCTTTTTTGATTGATTAAATCTTAATTAATTAAATGAGTAATTATATATATATATATAATACGTAACAAGAAGTTATACTAATATAAATATATATATATATCTGTTTTTATTATTTTAGGATCACTGAATCCTGACAGAAAATTGATTAATTTTTATCATTTTTTTAATTTCTTTATTATATATTATATATATATAATATATATATATATATAATATAATATTAATATTATTATATATATATATAATTAATACTATATATATATATATATATATGTATAATATTTGATAATATATTGATATTATTTGATATATATATATGTTTAATAGTATATATATATAATGTATATGTATAATATTAGTATATATATGTATATATGTAACTATATATATATGTATATATTAGTTATATGTAATATTATATGTAATGTATAATGTATATATATTGTATAATGTTAAATATATATGTATATGTATAATGATAGTCACTGAGTAAGTATTACCAATAAACTCAGAATTGAGAATACATTTTAGATAATTTATATATTATAGCCGACTATAGTTATCGGTAAGATAAATACTTATCTCCCATTTCAAAGGCTTAAATATATATAAATAATCTTTAATAATAATATAAAATAATATATAAGTATCATGGATTTATATAATCATATAGATATATATATATATATAAGTTAAATTGGATTTCATATATTATATTAGTAATTATAGTATATAAGAGTTTCTTTAAATTTAAAAACATAAAATTATATGAAATATATAGATATTTTAATAAGGACTGTTAATAATTATAGAAATATTTTTAATTATTAAGAGTCGGTTATTGAAGATGGCTAAATATAATATTAGATAATATTATATATACTACTATATATGAAGATATGAGGTGTATCCCTTATACAGTTTTGGACAATTTATATTCCAAAATTGGATTATTTTGTATATTGATTAGCTTCCTGAAAAGTGATTCAATTTATTTAGCCAAGCGTCTTTGTACACGGTTAGAGGTTTCCTTGATGTACTGGTCAAACTGTGTAATACTTATATGAGGTTGCAAATTGTAATTATAACTTTATGGCCGCAACTCGCCGAAATACGTCTAGGTTATGGAAGTATGGACTCTGGATTGTCTTTCCTATCGTCAACTGTGAAATCCATTAGGTTAGGTTTTCCATTGCTATGGCAACTAGGTGAAGCATCCGTCGTAGGTAATAATCAGGTCGCCACTCTATTTGTAAATGATTAATATCTATGATGGACATAAAAGCAACTTTTAACGTGGAGGCTTAATGGTATTTATAAAGTAGCTGGTTTATGGGTTAGAAAACTTATTTATTTTTCATATATATATTTGGTTTTCTCACATTCGTTTCACACTATGAAATCTAATAATTTATAAAACATGTGTGAATAATGATTTGTTTTTATAAATACTAATAACGTATATACATTTTATTTAACGAATAAGAATTTCGTATCATTCTCCCCAGAAAGGAACTCTATAATACAAATTATCCTTATAGGAGCTGTTAATTTAGGTATTATAATAGATTAAGTCTTTTATTAAATATTTATTATTTGGCTGAAAGTTAGTTATATTCTTTAGAAAGCTGTGCTTCAGTATATACTATAAACTTCTGGGTAAATACCAAATATCTTACAGTAAATAAATGTTTTATCAAGAAATATCAGTTATTTTGTAAAATTAACATTTATAGATATTGAGACGAAATTTTATTATCCTCAACCTATATACTATATATATATATTTTCGCCACATAATGAAAAGTTTTTAAATATAGAATATGATTCTAAAAATATTTTTAATGAAAAAATGAACTCTATTTATATATCATATCTAATAGCAATATATATATATTATAATAAAATTTAAGTGATAAATAATTCAACTCTATTCGCATAGTGAAAGCTTATACGATATATTCGACTATAGTCGACTATATCGACATATTGATAGTAACTTTATTTTTGTTTGTTTTTTATTTACAGTTGTTCACTACACGACTTAAACTGGGAAACAGAGTGACCCTATTCACCAATGGAGGGGGTGTTGCAGTACGCCTCAGTAAATATTTCAACAACTATAAAGTTAAAATCTAATACGCAAGATGAGCAAGACGCAGGCTTTGTGATAATATATGTAGAAGGGAGATTATAATTCCATTAGTATACAGATGAAAAAACACGGAAGATGGAAGACGAAATTCCACGAAAAATGTTGGCAGGAAGAAGGAAGCGATCTCACAGACTTAATACGAACTAGCCTAGTGTAAGTTACCTCATTATAATAATCAATACACATAAAAACTCTATGTGCAGTAACACAGCACCCCTTAGTATCTTAACGAGGGTTCAGACCGCAAAATGGTGGGGGGTACGGTCACGAGTAATAAAAACTCTCCTCGATCATACCTGCTGCGCAAAATGCGGTACCTATAGAAAAGGGTAATAGTATAAATAAGCACCCACACATTCGCGCCGCAAAGATATCATTCAGAATCCCTTTTATACATTTTCGAATTTTAAATTTTAATAAGAACTTACTTGGCCTAATGATCCTCGACTATAGTCCAAAGCTCTTGGGTGAAACCACGAGCCACCACCTATATACCTACAGAAATATTATGAGAGCAAGACTCCATTAAATAATAGGGCGTATGTATGACCTCATCTGAGTATAGCTAGGAGTAATGAGTAAAGAGGAATAAATAAAATGTCTTGCATGTCTTAAAAACATGAACTTCCCCAGTTATAACTTTGAGGTCCTGACCTTTATGACAATCTCCACCCATTATAAATATAACCGTTGTGATGTGAGGTTTCCAAGACATCTTTCTTTTTGTATCTATGTTTAATAACGGTCAATATGGAAAGTTTATATATATTGATCGTACAAGGATGAGACGTAGAAGAACTCGTCGAAATGAAGAATAAAGGAATAGTTATGAAAGGTGTCTTAAGAGAGGGAGATTTTGTAACGAATTTTGAGTTTTTAAACAGAATTGTGAAATTTCACAAGGTTAATCAGATGAGACCTAATCCCACTCAACCGGAAATTCTTATCAGTAAATCTAGACGAGATAAATAGATATCCAAAAGAAAGATTAGATCGAAGAGTACAATTCTTAGCGTACAAATGTATTTATTATTCGAACTTTGGTTATGAAGATAAATGAGTTTATACGATTGAAGTGAGTCAAGTCACAGAACATATATAATAATGTAATAGAGTATAAGATGTGCAGGTTAAGAAGATGTCATTAAAATGAAGAAGTAGGAATAAAGTAGGAGATAAAGACAGAACCCTGAGGAACGAAGAAGCAGCAGAGAGACAGAAAGAAGCAGAAGAGGTCGCCCCCATCAACAACAGTCCGATTCTTTGAAGCGGAAATTTGTAAATGATTAAACTTAGAACAAATATAAAGCTTAAGAATCAAGGGGAGCTTGGAAAGACTTCATGTGACGCGTGACATATCTCGTCAAATGCTTTGGATATGTCAATACTAGACGCCACTAACTATAAGTTCATACAAATGCTCTCTCCCGAAAGTTCCTATAGAGTAGGCGAAAACCTATAAAATCGTATATAACATAGTAGAAAGTATATAAAAACTAATATATATAATATTCTGAATTCTAAGTTAGAACCATATTATAGAGATACTGCTCCATAGAAAGCCTATACTGGCCGATTCGAAAATAATAAAAGTTGAAAAATGAGATTCCAGATTCTAAGAATGAGCAGTTGGAGAAAGAGTTTCAAAATCTTAGAAACTAGAATACAGTAGCCCCATTGAACTTGACTAATATGGGGAATCAGAGTTCAGGGTAGTTTGGAAAGATCAGAGCGCTTTCCTTATATTTCTAACAAAAGCAAGTATTAGATGAATATCTTATTGAAAGATCTAAGTAGACGGTTATTGCTTCAACATAAAAATCACTCATGAGCCGCGCGCAGAGTTAATGCTTGGGGTTAGACATTAAGTACACCGTGAAAGTATATGATAAAGTTTTTATATAGACAATCGTAACGCGGGCTATGGGAAATAAAGGCCAAAGAGTGAAACGCACGACATTCCTTCAATACACATGATATGGGGGAAATGTGCTTGGACGGCCTCATATAACCTGTCCTTGTTACTCTAACGTTCGTGATTTACATGTATTGGTCGTCGCATTTCCACAAACCGATCGAATATGTAATTGCATAAGCAAATAGGCATTACGAAAATACCTGAGATGTGAGGTAAATGAAAGGACAATTATCTAGTATGTATTGGCAAACAGTATGGGTTTGTAGAATTTAGAGCCCGATCACACCTTAAGGCCTATCGAACCGTAAGACAGACTCTGGAGGCCTTCCTACATCTCAGTTTGTGAAAAGAAAAAATAGCCTTATATCTAACACACTATCTCATACACGTATCGATACTCATTAAAGGAGGGCCAGATAAAAAAACAGAAACTCCTATCTTACGAAAACAATCTCGCTTCTCATATGATAGTCTCTTTTCGGCTCACACGCAGTGCCAAGCATATACGATTGCTCAGTACGCCGTCTACGCACACCAAGGAGGTTCGGCGCACTTTCGTTTTGATCGCAAAAGTCTTCCCCGTCCTCTCTAAACCACTCATCTGAGACGACTCAGGCGTCATAACAACTCTACCGTTCACTCTCACACTCGGGAATATATTTTCTTTCCTTTAGATGCATATAGGTCACTAGTCTATTATTTCATACATCGATCATAATCACAGCTGGATCCTATTGGAAGTGCCCAATATTATTGTCTATGACCAAAATTCCAATGTAAACGATTTGTCAGTAATCTCCATCTCATGGTGAAACCCCCATTAAACTATAACGTCGAACTGTCATATATCTATCAAACAACAATATATACTCTTCTATACTGATATAAATTAATAATTCTATTTTACCTGATAACTATCAATTCAGATTACTATAATCACTTACAATCATTATTTTCATTAACTTTAACAAATGACATCCTATATTACTCTACTATGTTCATATAATTATTATCACTAAAATATAACAGTAAATCATATCTATAGGAATCTTTTTGCATATTAATTCAAATAATTTCAATAACAAAAAGGTGATTATTTAAAGTGAGCTCATTGACACAATAACAAAATATATTTATTTATTATTCAACGGCGATACCAAAATTTTCTTACACTCAGAATTTTAATGATGTTCCAGCTTGTTAAATTATGAACATACGTGAGAGCTTTCAGATTATGTTTATTATTTGGGCTATTTTATTTAATAATAGTTATTAATGTGAGTTATAAAATTTATCATTCATTAGAAATCAAAACTTTCTCTTCTATAGTATTTGGACAAATTGATTTTTTTAGATAACTTTTTATTTAATTATTTATTATATAAATTCTATGTCATCATTAGATATATCTATATTTATATACCTTATCATAAATTATCATCAATCATAGTATGTACTTAAGTACACAATTCACCAATTATGTCAATATTTGTATAAGCTGACTCACCTTAGATAATGTCTATTATTATATAAAATACTCCATATATATATTATTAATACATTATATACATATATATATACGTATAACATATATATATTATAATATTATATATATATATATATTATATATATATATATATATAATATATTATATTATATATATTAATTATATATTATTATATAATATAATATATAATATAATATATACATATATATTAATATTAATGATATTATATATGATATTAATATTAATATATATATATCTATTATAATCTATAAATATCTATTTCATATTATATATAGTACATATATTCCCCATATAATGTCATAAGAAATTTTTATATTAAAATTTTGATATTGGTATTACACATACATATACATCATACATATATCATATACATTCAGGGTAAACTATATTATCTAAATTTAATAGCTGCCCTACCCCTTGAAAAAGCACCAATTAATACGGAGACGTAGAGCCTAGCTTTTATATATCAATTAATAATTATATATATATATATATTATATTATATATCTATATTATATAATTAATATAATAATTATAACTAATATATATTAATATTATATATTAATATATATATATAATTATATATTTAATAATAATATAAAATATATATCATATATAAATTTATATAAATTTTTAATGTTAATAGAGTTATATTATTGGCATTTAATCTATGGTGTCCTATAAATAGGTATAAATAGGTGTTTTCACCTCATTGAAATTAGTTTAAAAATGTCGCTCCAGTGTGTGAATGATAATATATATTTAATGACAATTATTTTTAGCAGTGCTTTTTACTTCTAATTTTACAATATAAGAGTTATCTTATCTACTACGGATAAGAAAATGTAGTATAAATGTGATTATAATATAAGATATGTTATAAATATATATATAAATATTACTAATTACGTAATTAATATAATATATATAATAATAAATTTATTTTAGATGCGTTAATAGTGCTTACAATATATTTTATTAAACTTATCTATCTTCTAGAGACCTTAATATTTATTTGGCTTTCATAATAGTTCTGTAATTAAATGTATACGAAAAAGTATGTTATTAGTTTTTTATTTTCTTTATCTAAAATTTTTTTCTTACAACTTAACAAATTTCTCAGGTAACGACAAACGATTGGTTTTCGTTTTGTTAAGAGAAAATTATTGTTAATTTTCTCATATAGTCCAGATCATGTAAATAAAGATTGGAGGTCCAGGGAATTAATCCTATATGAAGGTTGATGATGTAATACGTTGCTTTATTATATGATAAATAAAATAATCATTCATATAATATTATATATCGCATATATATAAAATAATTAATATTAGAATGTAATAGTATCTCGATGATGAGTTCATACAGTGGGTTTATTTTATGGAGGTTGCACATAATTCCAATGAATGTCTTCTAATTCCAATAGAAACAACGTGATAATTAGTTAAGCCACTTACTTTAGCATCTATCTCTCATTGTAAAGAAAACATTTTAACTAATGAAGTAATATTAATATTAATATTATAATCTAATAAATATATTCTGATATGTGTTGGAAAAGGACATAATAATGATCAAAAAAAAAGTTTTATGACATCTCTAAATTTGACTGTTAGATTCACATTTATAATTTCCGGGATTTCTATTCTAGAAATACCACAAGACTGGAGTGAGTCAAACCACAACACTAATGCGATATAGAAGACGCTCTTTGGTTGTGTATCTCCAATGTAGTTATATTGTCGAACCAAAAAATACTCTTTGGAGATGAGGATAGGCACGATAACAAAAACTTTAGATCCGGGTCTTTGTACATCACGCCGCTATTTTATTGGTAAACAGGATTAAATAAACACAGGGCAAATTACAGTTATAGGGAGACAGAAGTACAACAGTAGAGCTACCACTACCAAATATGTCTATTTGATTACAACTCTTCATTACTATATACATGTATACATAAAGATTCATAAGTCACATATAGAACAGTTAAAACTGATTACAAAAAATAAAATTGTTTTGTTGGCCTTGTCTTCTCTTCTCAAAATCCGCATATACTTCTTGGGTGTCAACTGGATTTTCAAACCTAAGCGGTCTTTCTAGATCGGCTAAAGCACATGAGAACTCCGAAAGTCACCTTCAGTGTGTAATGGATTTGTACGCCTTCGGTAAAGAAAGAGTTGATGAAGGATTAGACAAAACCCTGAGAGTTAATAATAGTCTACATAATCAAAAAGTTAAAAAGAACCGTGAAATTCTCAAGCGTTTAATTGATGTTACATGTTGCTTAGCAAATCAGGAATTGCCGTTTCGAGGACATGATGAAGGGAAAACATCTTTAAATAAAGGTAACTACATAGAAACTTTGAACCTTTTAAAAATCTGGGATCCATTACTCGCGGAACATTTTCAGACTGCTACAGTATTTAGAGGGACCTCGAGTGACATTCAAAATGATTTGATTAGTACTATTAGTGAAGTTGTAAATGAGGTTATTTTCCGAGAAATAGAAGAAACTGATTTTGTAGCTATCATGTTGGATGAAACATCGGATATTAAAAGTAGATCGCAATTGTCCACGGTTCTGAGGTATGTGCACAAGGGTGATAATTCTATAAAAGAAAGATTTATCAGATTTAATGATGTCAGTGCTGACCGAACAGCCGATGGACTATTCTCTCACATTAAGAATATTGTCAACGAATATAAACTAG
>JABUQX010020190.1:17500-22500 GCA_015478945.1 Trachelipus rathkii
CTTTCGCCTTTGAAGTTTTAATTTATAACTTCAAATGCAAAAGATGCGATAAAGAGGAAAAATGCCTACGCAGCTTTATCAACACCCACATTAAATCTGTAAGCAACTAAAAATTCACAGTTATAACTATGACTACTAAAACCAGAAAACATTTCTTCCTGTTTTCTCTACTAAGGATACCATTTCAGTTAATCACCAGGTCGTGTACCAATTAGCATGTCCCGACGTATTTTGGCTACCCGACGAATAGGTTGACAGATAGGGCATACCAGCACCGCTTTAAACCTAGTAAAATATATGAACATATTTATTTACTGAGCATAACAAGGCAACTGTACCTGATATATCAAAGTAATTTTAAATTTTACACTCCTCATGTGAAGCGCAAAAACTAAAAATAGCTGAAGCTTTCTACATAAGACACAAAAACCAGACATTAACATAAAATTTAACGTAATGTCCCTTAGATTAAATATAAAATGAAATGCTACCTAAAATTTAACATTTATATAACCTTAAATCCTTTGTTAAATTAATTCATCATTCATTGTTAGAATCGAAACTCTGAAGATGTCCGAGGTTTACCGACGAAACCGGTCAGGAATTAATTATTAAATACGCTTCTATGCTTTCTTACAGATTAATTTTTTTTTCTAAATAAGTTTTAAGAAAATTAATGGAAATTAAAAAAACATTTCGTAATTGGAAGCTAAAATGTCAAACTAGTAATATATCGAATAATAATAATAATAATAATAATAATAATAATAATAATAATAATAATAATAATAATAATAATAATAATAATAATCATAATGGAAGTAGTAATAGTAGTAGTAGTAGTAGTATTTGTACTAGTAGTAGTAGTAGTAGTAGTAGTAGTAGTAGTAATAATAGTTCTTGTCAATTGTTTCCAACGTCAAAGTTATTGAAATTGTTTTCCCCTTGTCAACTATTTTTTTTTCTCTTTTTACAAACATTAGTTTTTGCTACTTTTTGCACGAGTTATTATTGCATTGTATTTGTTGCTTTGTTCTTTTTCGTTTTTTTCTTTTGTTTTTTTATTTACCTTTTTATTTGTTCTTTTCAAATTTCATTTTATTTTTATTTTTATTCTTTTTCTGGCATCTTTTAGGATTCAACTATATTTTTTTTATTCCATAGCTTTGTCTTTTTTTTAAACATTTTTTTTTTTTGGAATTTTTAATATATTCAAAATTCTTTCAATAATTTTCAGAAGAAAGGCTTTAGCTAACTTTTAACAAAAACTCTTATAAAACCTATAACCAATATATATATATATATATATATATATATATATATATATATATATATAATAAAAAAATTTAAAAAAAATATATATATATATATATATATATATATCAATATATATATATATATATAATATATATACGGGTATATATTATATATATATATATTATATATATAATAAATATATATAATATAATAATTATTATAGTATATATATATATATAATATATATATAATATATATATATAGTATACGGTATATATATATATATAATATATATAGATATATTATATATATATATTATTATATATATATTATAAATATATATATATATATTATATATATATATATATATATATATAATATGTATGTGATATTATATATATATATATATAATATATATAATATAATATTATAATATATATATATATATATATATATATATATATATATATATATATATATATATATATATATATATATATATATATAGAAATAATATTTTTGAATATCTCATAAGCATTAAAGAAAAAAAATCAAAAAAAAAAATCTAAATTTATAAGTATTAATTACTGGTTTGAACATTTTATTGTAACTACACAACGATTACCATTAAAGCTAATTGCAAACTTTTATTTCAGTTTTTTTTTCTAACAGAAGATAAACACCACCGCTCACGGGCAGAGCCCTAATCTAGGAGGGGGTGTACTCAATTAACATCCTATCAGGACGAAGCCAAGCCCAAGGAGAGAATAACTCACGTTCTCCCACACGACCAGTTGTGAACCTGGGACCCTCACTTTGTTTGGCGAGTGCTCTACCACTGAGCTACCTAGTGAAAGTCTTTGAAAACCGGTAAAAGATATTCATTTAACCTATAAACTAAATAAGATTTCAAAAAAAAAAAATAAAAGAAACTTTTTAAATGTAAAAAATCTTAAAATTCTTTGAGCATGTTTTTGTAAATTCACTAAAGCTACCATTAAGCTTTTTACCATTACTACTTATAGCAATTGTCAATTATTATTTTCAACAGAATAAAGGTTTAGCAAGCCGTCAACAAACGCTCTTATAAAACCCGTAAGCAAAAATTTAAAAAAGAAAATAAATTTATAAAAATGGTAAAGCTTTTTAAATTTTTATTGTAAATAAGCACAGGCTACCATTACGACTATCATTACTACTTATAGAAATTTTCAACTTATAGAAATTGTCAACTTTTATTTTTAGCAAACCGGTACAAAATATTCCTACACAACCTATCTTTCAAACAATTAAAAAAACTGTAACATGCCTTTGAAATTTATTAAGACTCTCATTAAAACTATCATTAAGGCTACCATTAGAACTTATAGAAATTGTTAACTGTTTGTAAATAATAATAATAATAATAATAATAATAATAATAATAATAATAATAATAATAATAATAATAATAATAATAATAATAATAATAATAATAATAATAATAATAATAAAAATAATAATAATAATAATAATAATAATAATAATAATAATAATAATAATAATAATAATAATAATAATAATAATAATAATAATAATAATAATAATAATAAATAATAATAATAATAAAATAATAATAATAATAATAACACTGGTAAAAAAAAAAAAATTTTTTTTTTTGCTGCCAAGGATATTTTATCGAATTTATAGAATATCGGGTGTGCTGATTTCAGAAATGACATTAGTTTTCCAAGATTGGCTCTAGTTCTTGAGATACAGGGTGTTCCAGATTTACTCTTATACAAATATCTTTTTTAAATGCATATTTTACAGTAATATCGTTTTATTTCTTTTTAAGGGGCTTACCTTTATATATACTTTATTTTTTTCTATTTTCGGAACACTATGAGTACTTCACGAAGAGCCTGTTTGAATAACCCCAATGTATTCTGCTACATCTGTGGTGAATATTGCCAGGAGAACCAAAGAAGAAATATTACTAACTT
Organism: Trachelipus rathkii; assembly: GCA_015478945.1. Classification (NCBI taxonomy): domain Eukaryota; kingdom Metazoa; phylum Arthropoda; class Malacostraca; order Isopoda; family Trachelipodidae; genus Trachelipus; species Trachelipus rathkii. The sequence goes on from JABUQX010020190.1 coordinate 20,743, forward strand.
TGTGAAGCAAGCATATCTGGCATACTTTGGAATGAAACTCGGAGACCAAGATAAGTCTTGGGCTCCCCATATGGTCTGTAAAACGTGTGTCGAAAATCTACGTCAGTGGAAAAATGGACGAAGAAAAGGTTTAAAATTTGGTGTGCCTATGGTATGGCGGGAGCCAAAGAATCACCACAGTGACTGTTATTTTTGTTTGGTTAATGTGAAAGGTATCAATCGTTACAAGAAACGTAAATTTGAGTATCCGGATTTGGAATCAGCAAGGCGACCTGTACCACACTCCGACGATGTCCCCATTCCAGTGTTCACTACACTCCCAGACCTAGCATTGTCTGATGAAGAAGATATCCAAGATTTGGTGTGCACACGTGCAGATAGTGGTAGTGAATATGAAGAAAGTACTTCTACACAGCAACAGTTCTCCCAGGAAGAGATCAATGATTTAGTACGAGAGTTAAGTCTCTCCAAGCAAGATTCTGAGCTTTTAGCATCTAGACTAAGTGAAAAGAACTGTCTCAAGGCCGAATGTAAAATAACTTTTTTTCGGACAAGAGAAGAAGAAGAAGACCTAGTATACTGTAGGAACATCCCTGGACTCCTACTCCAAATGGGGTTACCTAAATACCGACCAGAATATTGGCGATTGTTTATGGATAGGACTGATGAAGCAATTTGTTAGGGCCCTAGACAAAGATGGTGAATGTTTCAAATATATTTGCAGATTTTTTCCAGGGTTGAGTATGGAGAAAACTCAAAGTTGGAATCTTTACCGCCCTCAAATTCGCCAAATCATCAAGGATGACAATTTCATAAATTCCATGACTGATATTAAAGCATCTACCTGGAAAAGTTTTGTCTTGGTTGTTCAGAACTTTACTCAGTAAAGTAGTAAATAGTAAGTAAGTAAAGTAGTAAACTCAGTAGTAAATAAAGCAAAATCCAAATTGAAAATGAAGGAATTAGGAGAAAAGAAGATCAAAGAAATTGAGAACAAATAATGTTCAAATGCATTTTATATATCCCAAATTGCGTTGTAAAAAAGGAAGCATTATAAAGGAAGAAAGGATAAATATTGATAAATTATTATTTGCAATTATCAGATTAAGGTAGTAATGGCCTAGGTAAGGTGGGGTTTGAAGAGTCGGGAAAAATTTTTTTACATTCAGATACGGCTTGTAACAGAAACTGACGGTTCTTCGTTTTTCGTTAAACAGGAATTGAAGTCCTGGATTAATTTTATCCCCCTTTTATATCTGTCATTGACAACCTTAAAGCCGTTTATTATTTTCTTAGCTTTTAAATAATGTTGATTTTCACACCATACATCAGGATCAGTAGTTAAAAATTCTGTATCAATTTCAAATCTCTTAGAAAAGTTTAGAGTTCGAGGAGAAACAAAAAAAAATCAACTTCTTTGTCCAATAAATAATCCACTTGTTTTGGACTGAACATTGCTTTTACATCCCTATCATCATCACAATCATCATCATCATCATCATCGAACGTCATTTTTAGAGCCATCATCATTTTGACATCATCATCATCATCATCATTCATCATCATCATCATCATCATTCATCATCATTAGACTGATCGTTGCTTTTACATCATCATCATCATCATCATCATCATCATCATCATCATCATCATCATCATCATCATCATCATCATCATCATCATCATCATCATCATCATCATCATCATCATTCATTCATCTTGGTCTCATCATCATCATCATCATCATCATCATTCATC
>JABUQX010020190.1:30000-32500 GCA_015478945.1 Trachelipus rathkii
ATATATAGTATATATATATATATATATATATATATATATATATATATATATATATATATATATATATGTTATATAGAGCATATATATATATATATATATATGTATAGATTTATCTATGTTGTAGGTGAAACTAAAGAAGTTACCCTCATGATATATCTGGAAAACTAAGATAGGTACAAGAAAACTGATACCATATATATATGGAATCAGCGCATGAAATTTGTATGGGAAAAATGCAAAAAAAATTTTTACTTTTTTTTATTTATTTTTATATTTCCAAAGAAAATAAGAAAACTAATGACATATTTAGAATCAGCGTATGAAATATGTATTAAAAGATTTTTTTTTAATTCAAAAGAATACCCCAGGGTACGCTGCAAGATGCGAGTCGGGTCTCTCGACTGGGACGTGACGGGTAGGACTATTTCCTCTCCGAGTGGCCTCCGGAACCCCTGCCTTGTATTTGCGTCGCGGGGTTCCTCCGCCCCTCCCCCTATGGGTATGGGAAAACGTCCTCTGTCCCAGTAATCACTGGTCGGCCTGAGCCCCTGGGGTGAATTTTTATACGCTGATTTCATATATGTTATTATTTTACCGTAGTTTTGGAGATATAAAGAAATAAAAAAAAAAGTAATTTTTTTTTTTAGCCTTCCATACAATTCATATACACGCTGATCATGGCTATCAGTTTTCTTGTACACCGCATCTTAGTTTTCTGAGATATCATGTGGGTACTTTCTTACTTATATATATGTATATATGTATATATATATATATATATATATATATATATATATATATATATATATATATATTATATATATATATATATATATATATATATACTACTCGTCAAAAATAACGCTCCAATAGGGTAAATGTCACTCGCCGGAACGGGAAGGCCCCTAACCCCATGAAACCCCACATCAACACAGACAACAGCATCAGTCAGTGTAACTATGTAACCACCTCGCAGAGAATTCGCTGCAGTATTGGATCCGTCACCGCGATAAATTTAGGAAAACATAAACCACGTAACTATACCTGGGAGAGGTGGGGGTAGGTTATATCGGGGGTATAATCGAGCGAGGGATTATTCACGTACGAAGCAACTCCGATAAGCATGGAGAGGATAATGCGTCAACGTCAAGAGATCAGTGCGTGCAGATAACAACACTCCTTGCCGAAGGACGCAGGTACCAGGCACTTGGTCGACGGTTCGGTGTATCGCCCACAACGATTGAACGGGTGGTCTTTCGGTACCAGTAAACTCCGAAACATGATCGCTGGAGAGGACAAGGTAGGCCCAGAACCAAGACACCCGTGGAAGACTGATTTATACATCTGTATGCATTACGAGAGCGCCGCACAACGGCAAGACATCTGCAGATACAGCTGGCGGAGGTACACGGTACCAGGGTGATTGACAATACAGTGAGTCGACGCCTTGCGGAACATAATTACCGGCCCCGGAGGACTACCACAATAGGTCCACCGTACACCACGGCACATCGAAGGGCACGACTGACATTGGGCACATCCATTTTACGGTCGACGATTGGGCAAAGGTGCTCTTTACGGATGAGTCGAGATTGTCTCTATACGCCTCGGACAGGCTTGCTAGAGTATACCGACGACCGACGGAGAGGTTATGGTCTGAGGAGGTATCTCTTTATCGGGGCCTACGGAGTTGCACATCTTCGATGGAGGTACTCTTACATCCGTAAGGTATATCACAGACATCCTCGAACCATATGTTGTGCCATATGCCCCCTACATTGGTAACTCTTTCATCCTAATGCATGATAATGCAAGATCACACAAGGCCCACTGTGTGAATGATTACCTTAGGACGGTTCAAATTACAGAGTTGGAGTGGCCAGCGTATAGTCCGACCTCAACCCACTGGCACCAGGGAGACCTGAAAAACGGTTTGGTCCTGATGGTCGCAACCCTCTGTTTTGGACCTCCAAACGCGATGTGTGTACCTGCATCACGCAAGGGATCAACCAACCTGGCATTATCTGCCCATCGAGAAGATGCCAGCACGGTATGTCAGTAGTCACCAAAGCGAGGGGTCATACACGGTATTGGGATGACTTAACATTCTCAGGCCGTCGCCGCAATAAAAACAACATTGTGTAGTATTTTCAGCGCCGAACCTCCTAACCTACTGCGAAACCCTTTTGGCTGCACCTGACCTCACTCTATCAACCTACGGTTCTGGGAGGAATCCACCATGTTATTGTCACTGTCCAATAAAGTTTGTTCGCGTCTTCACCCTTCTACCACGCCACTGTACCCTCTGTGGTGCTCTAATTTTGTCGAGTAATATATATATATATATATATATATATATATATATATATATATATATATATATATATATATATATATATATTATATATATATATGTATATATATATATATATATATATATATTATATATATATATATATATATATATATATATATATTATTGTTATATATATATATATAT
>JABUQX010020190.1:37500-40000 GCA_015478945.1 Trachelipus rathkii
TCCTCGTCCGGATCCTTCTAAGTAGTAACTACTCATAGAGAAGCTACACTTGTACGCTACGTATCGATCAAAATTAAATTCTATTCCTCCCTTTAAAGAACGAGTAAGGTTCAAAATATTATAAACTTTGCAAACATCGAAACGTTCCCATTTGAAAAATATTACGACCTTTTCCAGTTTTGGAGAGACGCGACAAATATTCGCAGTAAAAGTGGCCGAAAAAAGAAGACATGATATCACAGACACAGCAGATGATGATCCATGTCCATCCCTATCATCAACTTCTACCTCTATTAAAAAGATTTCTTCAGCCTACACTGTTTGAAATAACTGATAAAACAAAGATTTGGGAAATTAATGATAGAAAAAGCACAGAAATTCATTTCAAAATTGGGGAATTGATTGCTGTGGACAATCTGCCATTTTCTTTTGTTGAAGACATTGGATTTAAGAGATTAATAAATCACGTTTGTCCACAATATAATATTCCATCAAGAAGGTACTTTTCAGAAGAGATTATCCAAACAATATATAAAAGGGTAAAGAACAAAATAGCACTTCAGCTGCAAGAAATTGAAGTAATATCATTAACATCAGATATTTGGACTTGCTCGTATAACAATGAAAGCTTTATAAGTATGTCAGGGCATTGGATTGATAAAGATTTTCAAAGGAAGAGTGGAACATTACAAATCAGTAGTTTTAGTGTTTCTCATTCAGCAGAAAATATATGTCTAAAAAGTGAGCTGGGATTTAAAAATAAAATAAAATATTCATGTTGTCCTAAGTCACAACGCTTCCCAACCTTTTTACTCCCGCGTATCCCTTGATTAGGCTTTTCATGGATTAGTACCCCTTTGCTCATAACTCCTCCTACCTGTCCCTTCACGCCAAAAAAATGTTTGTTTTTGTTGGATAGTAATGTTCTTAGGGTTAGCTAAATAATCAAAAGACTCAAATTAATGACTTCTATAGCCTATTATTTTTTATTTTACATTTTACAATTTATTTCAACTTGGTATAATAGTATATACCCTAATATCAAAACAAATAAAGACAGCATTTAAATAATTTGTAATCACATTATCTTACTGCATGATGAAAGTACATAATAATTATTAATCTTGATATACAAGTCTTCAAACCTGCCTTTTAATAATTTCAGTTGGTGTTTTCCGCCATTATCAACATTATTTTCATGTACCCCCAACCGGTATGCAGAGTACCACCAGGGGTACGCGTACCCCAGGTTGGGAAGCGCTGTCCTAAGATAACGCACCAAACATTACAAAAGGTATGAGAGCGACAGGTGTTATAAATGAGATGTTTTATTCATTCCTTACAGCTAGTAATACATGGTTCTATATTTTATCAAAAATCAATTAAAGAATTAATTACTTTATGTAGGAAAATTGTAGGTCATTTTAGTAGATCACCAATTGCTACAACTAAATTAACGGAAATTCAAAAATCTAATTTTCCAATACACAAGCTTATCCAAGATGTGGAAACAAGATGGAATTCATCATATTATATGCTGCAAAGGATCATAGAGCAAAAAATTGCAATTCGAAAATCAATCTAGATATCTTAAATGCGATTCACTGGAAGCTAATGGAGAATATAATTAGATTGCTACAACCCATTTGAAGAATTAACAAAAAGAGCGAGTGATGATGATGTAGATATATCTTTTGTAATACCTGCAGTTAATTGCAAAATATTTAGCAAAAACTTGGAAGGATAGCGGTGTAAAACTATGAAAGATGAACTTTAAATTCTGTTACTGAACGTTTTGGTACCATTAAAGAGAAGAAACTTATGTACTTGCAACAGTTCTAAATCCACAATACAAATTAGCTCCCTTTGATATTATTTGATCAGAATAAAACAAAATATGCTCAAAGAAGAAGTAAAACTTTTATAAAAGCTAAAGAAAATATTACTTTAAGTTCAGATTCTGATGAACAAAATGATGATCAAAATGATCAGTCTTATACAGATTCACAGGAAGAATCTGAAAATGAAACGGTAGATATTGATATGGAAAACACATTCAATTTACGGAAGTACTTGATGACATGCTACAAAAAAAAATCGTTAGAAAAATGAAGAATATTCAGATACAATCAAACCAAGTGGAACTGATCAAAGGAGAAAAAGTTAAAATGCAAACGTAGAAGCAGCAGTGAGAGAAAACAACATGAATTAGAAAATACTATTCAAACTACTGTGGATAAATATTTTGCAGCACCACTTATGGAACGAAAATCGGATGCTGATCTACTGTTATGGTGGAAAGAAAGAAAAGCTATTTATCCTGATTGCATCTTACCTGAATTAGCTAGGAAATATCTCTCTGCTCCACCTTCAAGTGTATTTTGCAAGAGAATGTTTAGACAAGCAGGAAATATTTCTACAAGTAAAAGGAATCGTCTTTCTCCAACACTAGCTGATCAGCTCCTGTTTCTTCATCATAATTTAAGATCATTTGATTTTA
>JABUQX010020190.1:47500-55000 GCA_015478945.1 Trachelipus rathkii
GTGATGAATACAAAAGATGAATGAAGTTATGACCTTTTTGGATAACATATAGATGACGGCGGCGTATATAGTGATAAAAACTACGAAACTACGGATGTATATGGTAATGGTCTATACGCGCCGGAAAGCAGCATATCCAAGTATATACCGGAAACTGATATACGGCATGGTGTATTAAGTAATACCGTATACAGTACCATAAAAGTACTTTAATAGAAGTAATAGATTACTATGATACTATAAGGGGTGAGATACGGAAAGGTCAGATAAGTAGTGACTGAGTCCTTGATTATAATATGAATAAATGGATATATGTAGGAATGTATATGAATCTAGTAATAATTACCGCGTGTTAGAGGAAGATAGGGAACAAACTAAGGATAAGCGCGGACAGCTCAAGTAGCCTAATAGCTCATCCTCAAATAATAATTACGAGCATAGGCAATAGCAGCTCACCCCAAGTGAAAATAGCTGTCAGTAGCTATGCTAATAAAATAGTGACACTAAAGCGATGGGGATTAGTAGAGGCAAACAGTAGAGGCAGAAACTGGTGTATAGAATAAATAAGAAGGATATAAGTAGTAAATAGTTAGCAGGGACAGGAGCAGCAGCTCTGGGCGGTCTCTCGATGTATCTCCTCGGTATGCTGCCTCTCTTGGCTCTACCGGGTAGGTCAGAAACGTATGTTCAGAGAAAGCTATATCTGTGTATTGTGCTGTTTACATTTTTTATTTGTGCTGTATGTCTGCCAAGGAATATTGCATAGAATAGAGAGAAAAGAAAGGCTGTCCTGTGCACTTAGTATGAAGTGTGGTAAGGGCTGGTGGATCAGGCGCTCCGCTATTTGTGAGTGAAAGGAAGGGTAATCACATACAATGACTACGATCAATGGTAAACGTCTCTTATATCAAGATGATAACCTCACGTCGCATAGAGATATTATACGCTCGAGGAGGAGAGGTAAGTGAAGTACTCGAGTATATATATACGGAGGAAGGGCAGTAATAATTGCGGGGAGAGCTCAATAGTCGATATATATGCATATATATAGTGATAGATATTATAGATAATAGACATAAAAGTAAACCTTTAAGATACTATATAATTAAATATATATGAATATAATATAGTAAGATAGATTATAAGTAATAATATATGAATCGTAATATATAGTATTAAGAATAGAAGGAGGTAGAGGAAAGGCGGCGCCCGTTTCTGGTAAATATCACATACCTACTCGAGACCCGATAGATATTATAATAATAAGTATATAAGTTATCCTTCACCGCGCCGGCCGCTAGTACACCTACCGAGACCGTCCCTTTAAAAAATGCAAGTAAAATATGTATAATATTAGAAGGTATTATATATAGATTTAGGATAATGTATATAGAGAGGAATAGAGATATTGAAATATAGAGTATAGTTATATAGATAGATATATTAAGGAAACAAAGAGATATATAGATGATAGAGGATATATAGTATATAATAGATATAAGTATATATAAGAGTATAAGAGAGAGATATATATATTAATGATATTTATAGAAGTTCCCCGGGTTAAAAATAAGATCTGAGATATGATGCATATAACATAATAGAATAGAATATAAATATATAATGGTGATAGAGTTAAGTTCGTCAAATGTCGAAATCGTAATGAATTGATGACTAAGTGAATGAAGATCAAATGGAGGTAGAAAGAGGTGATATTATTATTCTAATCTTATTATATATTATATATATTAATATAATATATATAGATATATAGCTAGTATAAATAATAATTTATATAATGTGCTATGAATAAAGGATATATATATATATTATATATGTAGTTATTAATAGTGAAATTATAATATACTATTATATAGTATAGTTAATATTATCGAATGCTAGAGATATTAGAGAGATAGAATGAAATATATAAATAGATAATAAGGTAATGAGATAGATATATGATAGTAGTAAAGAGGATAGATATATAATGAAGCTAGTAGTATAAGAATTTATATTATATATTAAATATATAGATAGTGGAAGACATAATCAGGTTATATATAGTATATATATATAATAAGGGGGTGGAGTGGTAGGAAGTGGATATATTACGCGTATATGATTGATAAAAAAGGTGAAACGTATAATAAATGATAGCAGATAGTTGCACTAATCAGAGAGAGAGTAGGGGTGTCACATAGTATATGACGGCACACGTGTATATAGTAGTGATAATCAAAAGAAATAATAAAGAGTAAAAGAAATAGTGACGGTACCACTGAGTGAGAATAATGTATTCCAATAGGTACCCAAGAGAATGCACTAGAATGATCTATTAGCATATGGGGCGGTCGTAGATAACAGGTATCATATATACTTCAATCGAGGTATTCGGTATAAGGATACAGGTAGTAGTATGTAACCAGCGGGAGTATAAGCAACTTTGGATATATGAACTATTGGTAAGAGAGTAAAGTGAGTAACCAGCACGCGATGAATGAGACATAATAATATATACTATATAGGAGTGCACCTCCCATAATAAACTCATCAAATAGAGTATAGAGGTCAGAAATAGAGACAATGAGGTTAGGTTAGAAGCTTATTAATAAATACAACTAAATGTGTCGGCTAGTGCTGAATACCACCTCAATAATAGAGGTCGTCTAGATATAATATAGAAGTAAGAAGTGTGCGGGCTCCCAAGATAGTGTTCAAATTTCTATAGGAGCTAGGTAGTGACTTATGATCAGTATAGGGCTCACATCAAGGCGGTGTCAGGAATCCACAATATGAGGTGGCTGCAGTGGAAGAGTGACGTAATATGTCTAATACATCCATGAATATAATATAGGTCAGGTAGGATAAGGGATCAATGATATACTAGTCAAGCTTCTCAAGGATCAGGTAAAGAAAGCAGAGTGAGGTCAATAGTGAGCTATGACGCTATTGACCAAAACAATCTCCCAGAGAGTTAAGGTAGGTTATATAGAGTAAAATACTACTATGGAACAGGCAGTAGGGGCATAAGGTCAGGATAAGGGGATGATGGGTGAGGATATATAGATTACTAAATACTCACAGTACGAGATACGTACATCGAGAGTGTACGTACCTTAGATGATAGATACGAGCATCAGGAGGCTCTGAATGATGTACGATGAACGTTGGAATCCTAACATGATCATTAATGATGAGTGAGTAATGCAACGAAGTGAGACGGGGGTCATAAGACAGAGATAATAGTAAAAGCGTAAGAGGGGGTGGGTAATGGACGGGGTGCAAACTGTAAATGAGGTATGTCAAGCTATAGGAATGCTCAAAAAAATGCGGTGAGCCAAATGGGGCGGAAAAGTAGCGCGGGTAATATTAGAGTAAAGAGGCGAATAGTACGGTGAGCTAAAGACATATAACTAATAAAGGATTAATACGGCAGTCAGAAGATAGGGTACTATGTATTATAAGTATGTAGTATAATAATACATATAGTAAGGCTCTCAAGGGTATAGGGTATATCTATATAATTAATGTTGGTGAGAAGGTAAACTCGTAGGGAGTAGTGGATAAGGGTAGTTGATGCGTAAAAAAAGGATTAAAACGTGAGATCAATAAGGGTGACGACACCACGGGGAGCTCACAAGTGTGAATTTGTGAGTGTGGTAAGCTATAGTAATGAATAATAGTATTACGTGAGCCTAGAAAATGGTCGTTCAGGCACTGGTGTCAAAAGTGTTAGCAAAATATAAGTGGAAAGAGGGAAGTTAATGAGGAAAGGAGGGGGGTAGTATAGTAAAGGCAGGTGTAAATCGTAAAAGATGGCTAATAAAGGAACAGTGGGTACATTTAGCGATAGTGGGGTTATATAATAAGTGCAGGATCACGTAGTAGGCAAATGTACTGACAGTAGTAAAGAAAAGGCTGATGTGAGGGGGAGGTATAATAAAAACAGGTAGAATAGTAGATATGCTAATATAGGGGGTCAGTATAGCAAAAGATATGCAAGAGTAGAGTCGGTGAGAGTAGATAGTAGAGATAAGCTATGTGTGTGATATAGGGGTATAGACAGAATAAGACGGTTATATGAGAATAAAATTTAATATTATGTTGATAATAAGAGAATAACGAATTTCATGAAGTATCTATAACTAAGGAAGGCGTTTTTTTAAAAAATGAAAATGAACAATTTTCCAAATTGCATCCATGGAGAAGATTGACATTACAAGAATGGAGTGTTGGGTTCTCTTCATATGGATAGATATGAATAGAAAAGATTAGATTAGGAGCTGAAAAAATAATTTAGGAAATGAAGGAATAGGATAGATATGACAAAACTCAGAGGAAAAATACTATTGACAGGATAGAATAAGTCGCCACAATAACATTCAACATGAAGCGATTTGGAAAAGCTTCACAAAAGAAATTAATGGAAAGAAGGAAACATCAAGGAAGAGAGCTTGGAGAGCAGCGACGTACAGCGTACTCGGTCAAGTGCCTTGATATATGAAGAATCAATACACAGGACACCCCATAGTTCCTAAGGAAAGAAGATTATAAAGGTTGGACATATATTCAGTCAACATTAATGCGTTAATAATGAGGCACAGAAAGTATAAATTAAACAAGAGCCATGCCAGCTCAGAAGCAAACTCCGCCAAAACTCGAAGAAATGTGTTATTAGGGCCGCTTGTTTTTCATAAATTAGTACGTTTCAGGAGCCCATAAACCAGATCAAATGTAAAAACAGATAACGGAGATTAACAAATTTGTTAGAAATGTTTTGGCATGAAGCCAAAAAGATTTGATAGTTAGAGAAACAAGGAGGTCAGAGAATTTGTATTTCGTGAAAGTCAGCTTTTCTTAACGAATAGTATCCGTGCAACAATTACAACCTAAGTAAAAATTAGTGACCCAAATTTCAACTTCCAGTAAGCATTCTATATATTTTACCTGAATGGCCCGAGAATAAGCATAACTGAACTAGGGATTTTCAAAAGAGAAAGATTTAGATGTAGAAGGAATAAAAAGGCACCCAAATCAACAATTATAGCCAACCACTTTAACAGCAGAAGCCGAAGGGCCATCAGAGGAAAGACAATCACTCTATGCATAGTAGGTGTAGAATGGAGCAAAGCCCTCCAATCAGCCAGATTGACGTGCAAGATAATACGCTTAGGGCAGGATGGAGCTGTTTGGAAAGAAGCTTTTAAAATAAAAGATATAAGACTTTTGGGTCGATTTACTTATAGAAGTGAAGATGGGGATATTTATGGGGGTAAAAGGTTAGTAGTGAATCATACATAACTCAAGGGTTTTCCAGAATTGGTTGGAAGAATCAGGAAAATGCACAGATTCTTCAATCAATTGATCCAGGTCACTGAAAGCATTGAATGATTCGACTTCCATCCCTTCTGTTTCCTCAAATGATGTGGACAGATGGATGAAGAATCAGAGTTTTTATGTAGAGAGTTTCAAGAAAAATCTACAGAGTATGATATAGAGTGCTACAATACGTTTCCAGTTAATAAAGCTGCAATAGTGGAAAGAGTGCATATAACTATAAAAGAAAGAATGCATTGGTATTTCACGAAAATGGATACATTTAAATTTATAGATATACAGTAAGAATTCGCTTACTCTTATAATAGGTCATACCACAGAACAATTAATACAACACCTCTTGAGATGGTGAACAAACTTTATTTACCTCACCTGGAAGTATGCAAAATAAAAGAGAACACCGGTGTTAAAGTAGGAATTTACGTGAGCGTATCTAGGTGAGGCGAAAATTTCAGAAAATGATATGTAGCAGGATGGTCAAGAGAAGTTCTTAAAGTAGATACGATCAGAGAATTCCTGAGAGACGGGTTAAAATTATTCTATCTTGAAGATTTAGATGGTGAAGAAATAAAATTTTTGTATAGACAAAAAAATACCAAAAAAATTCGATCTGATCCTAAGAGTAGTGAATATAAAATAGGAAAAAATATTAGAATCTAAAGGAAAAGGTAAAAATAAACAGTATCTCGTAAAGTGGGTTGGGTACCCCGACAAGTTTAATAGTTATTCAAAAGCCAGTTAAATTAAGAAAAATAAAAACAATGACCAGTTTATATCGTGAACATGGAGAGTGAACATCATCTCTAGTTGACGTTGGTGTCGTCGTCTTCTATTGACTTACATGCAGAAAATAAAATATCTTACTATAATACTGAAATGTTGATTCCTATAAATCTTGAATGAGAAGTGTTCGAAGCTGGTTTAAGCGAAATAATTCTTAATGCAAACACAGATAATGGCCTGATAATCGAGCAGCTTTCATGATTTGTGGAAGTGTTAATTTTGTTAAAAAAGTCTTTGAAGTTACCTAAATCGAACAAATTACATATAATCAAGGACAACGGTCTCGACTATTATTGTAAAATATTTACTATAAAGAGAGGGTTAAACAAGTCTCTCAAAGATCTACTTAGATACTTAATAACAAATTCGTAATAAATCGAAAATGTCACGACCTGATATTTCGCACAAATAAACAAGGGGTGAGGTATTGGGAATCTTATCTTTAAGATCTTGGCGTTCCATAAATTTACACGATGTAAATACATTTTATTTCTAAACATACTCATGGTTGCGTAAATGTATTCACCTTACAGATAATCCTTCAGAAGATACTATAAGTCATGAACCTGATGTACAAACCTTTGTGCGCCTTCTTTTTCATTATATGCCAAATATCTGACTAATATAAAACTGTCTCAAATGTGACGTTCGCCAAATCATTACATTTTATATATGATCTGGTTGAACTGTTACAAAACTCTGGTATGGCGTTTACTCTACAGATATTGTAGACCACCAGTTTATCGGAAACACTAAAGCATCAATATTAGGAATAATACATTTCCCTAAAGATAACAGTCATAACTTTTCCTAATGTGCACTACTTATCGTTGAATAAGACCAAGCTGAGTTCGATCAGTATTTAGATAAGAGATGTTGAAGACAACCCTTATCCATTCATTGACGGGCAAGTAGTGTGCAAAGTTCACATAAGAAAGAAGTTCTGATAAATAAAAACAATAATAATAATAATGGAAAGAGAAAGTCTTCACGAGATCAAGAATGCAGAGGGGGTATGGCTTAGGGGGATTTTTGCCTCATTGTTCTTTCGATCTGTACCATTGTTTAAATCAGGCAGCAAATATTTTGTTAAAAAATCCTACAAAGATGAGTTTAAGTGAAACCAATTTCGTCAGCATTAACCCGATTTACGCTATCACAAACACCATTATGCCTCTAGAATTCAATATCCCAACTACTTCTGACCAGTGTCTCGAACCATCGAATGTTTTTTCTATATATGAAAGCTAAGTTGGTAAATGAAGATGGTTCAAATCTTACCGTTTCCGGTCATGTCGTGTGCACAGGGACAAATTTCCTGTATATATGTTTTAACCAACTTGAAGTGTTTCTTAATGAAATATATCTAGGAGCATC
>JABUQX010020190.1:60000-95000 GCA_015478945.1 Trachelipus rathkii
AATAATCATTTTCTATATAATCTACTTTGAACTTATTCAATAATAATAATGAATATAATAATAATAATTATAATTATAATAATAATATAATAATAAAATAGTAATATTGTTGTTGTTGGATTGTTGTTGTTGTTGGTTGTTGTTATTGTTGTTTGTTTGTTGTTATTATTATTATTGATTATTATTATTATATTCATTATTTTATTATTTATGTATTATTATTATTATTATTATTATTATTTATTATTATTATTATTTATTATTATCTATTATTATTAATTATATTGTTATTATTATTATAATAAATTATTATTTATATATTATTATTTATATTCTTATTATTTATTATTATATTATTTATATCATTATAATATTATTATTGATTGTAGATTAACATTTTAATGGTGATCCATTATTATTAATATTATTATTATTATTATTATTAATTATTATTATTATTATTATTATTATTATTTATTATTAATTATATTATTATTATTATTAGTTATTATTATGTATTATTAATTATTTTGATTAATTAATTATTATTATTATTATTTATTCATTATATTATTATTATTATTAATTAATTATTATTGGTTATTTTTATATTATTATTATTGTATTATATTATTATTATATTATTATTATTATTATTATTATAATTTATTATTATTATTATATTATTATTATTTGTAATTTATTAATAGCCGATTTAACTAGTTTTAATTGGTTTTACTTGTTATCTAGCGATAATCCTATTTTAGTGCTTTGTGTTTAAATTGGGATAAAACAGATTTCAATTAAGTGCTTAAAGGGAAAAAGAATTTCAAACGGTGAAAGCTTCGAAGTGTAAACCTCCTTGAAATTATTGAGTTGATGCTGCCTGTACTTCCATGAAAAAAAGCAGCCAAGATGACTTGGAGCACTTATGGCCCCATTCTTATCAAGTACTTGGGTCTGTAAAAGAGCAAGAAGGATGTAAAAATTGAAGGGCCAGTAGTGATGTACAAATGAATAATTGGAACACTCTCATTGGTAAAAAAAAACCTTGCCAGCTTTGACATTAAACCAACACATAGCTTGAAATCGCACTATTTGATCGTAAGTAATTTACTGATACTTTTTATATTTGAATTTTATTTCTTTTTTAATTTTAAATTCAACCATTAAATATCTCACATATTTTATTTACATATTTTATTTACAGGAATAAGGATTTTAGTTTTGCAACTTTTTTTAAGAATTATCCTTCTTTGAACAAGGAGCTGTGTATCTGCAATTGAAGGAGGTCAATAGCGGGGTCGGACTGCTCAATCAGACAGTGAGACACCCAACACAAAAGCGTCAGACCATCTTCTCCAGTCCTATTCGATAAATATGGTAAACAGATGGCTTTTTGAGTTGCGTAAGTGTTTTATTTTAAGTACAGTAAAATATAAGTGGTGTCACAATAACAGGTTTAATAAAAAACTAACAGATACAGCCAATACAAAAAATTTTGCGAAATTTGAATTACCAAGTTTCATTTGTCATTAATATCATTTCTCATCAAATTTTTTGCTTCTAGATTTCTGCAACATGACATTGGACATATTCACTTTGTGGAGTCTGAGTTCTTCGTCGAATTCCTGTCCTACCTGAACTCTGATTTTCAACCTCCCCTCCAGAAGAAAAGTGATGAGGGATCTTGATGTCATATGCATAATATGTAAGGCTGATTTAAAAAACATTTTATATAAGGTCTTTTATGTGGCCACAACCGCAGACAGCTGGACTGAGAACAACAAAGAGTAGTTTTCTGTGGATGACGGTTTTCTGGATTAATTTGAATATTTTGAAAAAGTTGAATACTGTCCTTGCCTGTAAAGAGTTTATCTGTTTCTCAGACCAGCACAGTCCTAGCCAACAATATTACGGATATTCATCAACAATTTGGCATTGAGCAAAAGGTCACTAAAAATCAATATGAAATAATAACGTAATGCTGAAAAAAATTATAACTCCATATTTAAATAAGAAACAACTAAATTTAAAAAAAAATTATTTTCGGTGTCTGCAGTCACACAGATAACGGTGAACATTTCTGTGCAGCCTTTCGGGTGATGCTCATGCAGAAACGGGTGACGAGGAGGAAGAAGAATAAGGAGACGAGGTACCGATTGCAAGAGATATGGTACGCGTGAAGGAGATGGAGCAAATTAGTTTACACAGAGGTTCTGCAGACAAAACCTCTCCAGCTAGAAAATCTGCTTGAAGACATGAAGCACCTAGCCTAACTAAAGATCTGCCGTTGCGTTTCTAAACACATTAAACATTGCTTGGCTATAAGGATGCTTCAATGTTCTCTGCTGTCCTCTGGTAGGCCCAAGGATCCATTCAATAAGTCACTGTACCATAAGCACAGGAATTGTGAAATGCCGCGAACAGGAAAAAACAACAATTGCAGGCGAGAATTAAGCAAGGGATTGGGAACAAGCTTAACACCAATGTTCACTCGCTGGAACTCCCTATAGGATTCTATAAAAGACCTGTAAGAACCTTGACGACCGCATGACACAAATCAACATACATTTGTATGGAGTAAAAGCCTTGTCTTCAGTATTTAATAAAAGTGATAAGGAGTACTTGCGGAGAACATCAAAATAATGAGCCTATTCTGTCAGACTGGAATCGTTGCAGAAGAGAAGAAATGCGTACGTGGAGTCCTATTGCCCAATCTCTTCCTCCCCAAGGACAAGATCGGGGAAACGCAACGAAGGTGGAAAATTAACTGTGCCAAAACTAGGCAACCTCTTGCTAAAAGCAAATCAAAGTCAACAAAGGGAAAGAAAAGAGCTTTGAAACCGAGGTTCAGCAGTATCTTTTGATGATTTTGATTTGTTTATGGCAACAGCCCTGTATCCTCACTTCAAACTCGGAGTGGTAGGTAGGTTAAATGAGGGAAGTACCAAGCTGCCAAGACCAGGATACCTGAGAAGAAATAAAGTGAGATATGCATCGAATCTTACTCCTCCACATTAAGGCACTGAAGGTGATTGGGACTGAGTCTGAAAGGTGACCTATTTATGGTAGTTATTTTAGCAATTTGGAAACAAACTTTAAGCCATCTCTTGTATTATTATTATATACATATATATGATATATATATATATATATATATAAAACGATGAAATGGATCATTGTCAATCGAAGTTGGGATTAAGGGAAAGATATTTCTTCGCAGTGGTCATATAGGGGCGACAGGCTACATCCAGGCCTTGTCCTTTTCTTTATTAACTCTGGACCAGCGGTAAAATCTTGTGCCGCCTGGAAGCAAGAACCCTCTGGAACTAATGGTAAGAACGAGTTTTTGTGGCTTAATGGAAAAGGATGATAGTTCTTACTGAAAGGCGGAAATCCCTACTGAGAGTGTTAACTCGAGGACAGGCGTCGAAAACCTTATCGCCTGAAATGTTTTTTCTACAGTGATCTAGGGTTAAGCGTGTTTCAGCCAGAAGAATGAAGATGCTGGTCCAACTGACAGGGGGAAAGCGAAAGCCCTCCTGGGAGTTGTTATAGATTATAGATATATATATATATATGATATAATATAAATATATATATTATATATATATATATATATATTATATATATATATATATATATATATATATATATATATATATATATATATATATATATATATATTAGGGGTGCACCGGAACTGAAATTTTCAGTTCCGGCCGGAACCGGAATTAGCCGGAATCACAAAATAAATTCCGGCCGGAATTCCGGCCGGAACCGGAATTTCTTATAAACTTTCGTTAACTATAAAGAAATGTAAAAAAAAAAAATTTTATAAAACTTTACCAACATAAATCTTACATTAGTACAACGCCACTTCATGAACATATGGAAAATCATCATCGAAGGGAATATCTGGAAGTCCAAAAATTTTAATTGTAAAAGAGAGAGTCTTGTATTTTCTAGAACAGGGGAAACCATAAAAGAGCAATAGATCCAAGCCGTGAGATAAGTGAGTTTTGAGGAGAGTTTCTCCCCAAAAAAGATTTGGCATAGCAATGACCCCAAATCACAGAAAATAATGAATTTTATCGCAAGGAGTAGCCAGCCATTCACAGTCACTGAAAAGCAGGGATTCATAGAACTTATTTCCCATCTTCAACCAAAATATCTTATCCCTAGTAGAAAATATTTTGTAGAGATGTTACCAACTTCATACAGGAAATTATGATCAGCAGTATTCGAGAAGTTCTCTAAGGTTGATCAGATATCATTTACTACAGATACATAGAGAGCTAAATAATTCAAACGAGTCATTTATTTCTTTAACTGCACTCTGGCTTACCAGCGAGTTTAAAAAAAATGGACTGTGTACTCCATTGCAAGTATTTCCCAGGTTCTCATTCTGGAATTAAAATCACTTTGAGATTTGAAATTATGATGAATAATGAAAACTTCCTGCCTAACAAAATCCATTTGATCCTTCGAGATGGAGTATATAACATGAAACTTCGAACTAATTTAGCAGGATACACAAGTTTTTCTTGTTTTATTCATAAACTTCAATTTGTTATTAAAGATACCTTATTTTCCTCAAAGAGCACTGTGATTTAACTCAAGAAATGTAGATATTTGTAATCACATTTCAATCCAGTTCCAGTTTTTAAGTATGAGAGACTTGGAAATCCACCAGTCTTGCAACCCACTTATGCCAATTCAAGGATGTTAATACAAGGTGAATAGCACACCACTGCTTTGAAAAAAAGAATTGAATGTTTGAAAAGACCTCTGAAAGTTTATATTATAGAACATCAATCATTTAAGCTTTGGACTGCTAATAAATGCATAATACTTGAAAAAATTCTAAGATTTGCAACATTTCTCAATGTACGAAACTATAAGGCAAATTCAATTATATCATCAATTATTCTCCATATTGAGCTCTTCCAGCATATCCTCAAACTTTGGAAGGATGACAGCAGAGTTCAAACTTTAAAAGAAGAGCTGAAGAAGGCATAGAGTTTAGATTTATGAATAAAAAGGAAGAGAAAGCATCAATAGACCATTATACAAAACAATATTAATTGTTTTTAAGTACTAGATAGTTAGACCCAAGATGCAAACTGACTTTATTTTCTAATGAAATAAGAAGAATTGAGTAGAAAATGGAATGCTTGAAGAAATATGCAAAATAATTGAAGGGAGAAAGTGATAATAGTTAGTAGTTAAAACAGAAGGAAGGTTCAGAGCGTGATCCATTGATTCTATTTTCAGAAAGAAGCCATTAATCTATCAATAACTTAGATTTGCCAATACATCAAAATTCATCAAGGAGCATAAGAAAAAGAAATTACTGCAAAGTTACTTAGTTTTAATAAGTTTGAACGTAAGCGAAAGTGACAGCGAGTCAGTTAGTTTAAAAAGAAAAAAAAAAAAATCAGTGGCTCTTCAAGAGGTGAAAATTTTAAAAGAATTGAAATTTTTTACCAGAGAAATCAATTTCAATCTGTGAAAAGAAGAATTACTTAATTTGATGGAGTGACCAAAAGCTAAATTTCAAACATAGCAAGTAAAACTAGCCCAAAAATACTCTCCTTCCAGTCTCCCCCAATATATCAGAAGAAATTATTTTCTTTTTCAGAAGCAAGAAATATAATTTGAGGAAAAACGTTTAAAATAATCGCCATACTGGGTGAACAGTTTTTCCTTTCAGCAATATTTTTCAAGTGTTTAAAAGAGCTTGACTTATACATAGTATAATAGATAATATATATACATGATATATATATATATTATATTAATAGAATATAATATTTTTAATATATATAATTATATACTTATATTATATACTCTTTTCTCTATATATTACTAGTTACTAACTACGTTTACACGGTTTATATATATATCTACATATATA
This sequence comes from Trachelipus rathkii, assembly GCA_015478945.1. NCBI lineage: Eukaryota > Metazoa > Arthropoda > Malacostraca > Isopoda > Trachelipodidae > Trachelipus > Trachelipus rathkii. The sequence continues at coordinate 65,924 of JABUQX010020190.1, forward strand.
TATATAATATAATAATATACTATATATAATATAATATAATAGTATAATTATTATATATTATATATTATTATATATAGGCTAATATATAATATATTATATTATATATGATATTATATTATATTAATATAAATATTATTATATATATATAATATATATATATATATATATATACAATAAATTTGTGTCTCAAATTTCAATTAAATTTAAATTTAATGATAAATTGTATTGCGCAGATTTCTAGGTACTAGGTGAAAGACTTATTTATAATATACTGTGATATTAATTACACTGTATGAATGCTACACAAGACTAATTATTATTTTTTTTGTTAATATTTATTAAATTATTGGGTTATGTAAAATAAATCTCTTCCATCAAAAGTTTTCTCAGAAGTAGATTAGTAAGTTCCGGAATTAGCCGGAATCACAAAACAAATTCCGGCCGGAACCGGAAGACCGGAAAAAAATGCCAAATTCCGGCCGTAATTCCGGCGGCAATTACCGCCGGACCGGATTCCGGTAACCTCTAAATATATATAATAAGTATAATATATATTAAAATAAATTTTTTTATTAAAATAAAAATAATAATCGAATAAAAATTAGAAAAAAATATTTAAGTATCTTTGTACGATAATATTTAGAATACATTGGTTGAATTATACTATATATAATAATATATAGATATATTATATATATATATAGTAATATATATATATATATATATATAATATATATATATATATCTATCTTTATATATATATATAAAATATATATATATATATATATATAATACTAATATATTAATAGTATAATATATATAGGTATATAATAATATATACATATAGTAGGGGGAGGGTATATAATGAATAATACAATATAGATATATAATATAATAAGTATATATATATATATATTAATATATATATATATATAATGATATATATATATACTTAATATATAATACTCATATATATATATATCATTAATTATATCAACGGTTGGTTCGTTATATACTCACTCCGGACATACATATTCAACCATGAAATTTACGAAAGAATTTGATTCTTGATACCATTCTAAATTATTTCAGAAAACCGATGGCCCATATATCCCAGCAGACACCTCTGGAGAAGAAAGTTGGGACCAAATCTTGGATAGCTTGGGCTGCAGAAAATGTTCACCCACAGTACCCGCTCTCCTGGATTTTCCTTGTGAAATACTAGAAGTCGGGTGACTTTGTTTGTTAAGTTAAGATTACCCCATACCGCCACAGTCTCAGCAGCCGTGGAGAGGGTTGTTTAGTCAAGACTCGAGATTTCTAAGAGCAAAGAGGGCGCCAATGGCATGCCAGCAATTTGAAAAATTTATTTTTATGAAAAGGGAGGTATGACCCTATTCAGAATGCAAGAGGAGAGCGAGGAGGAAAATCACAGATAATTGAATAAGATAAAAATCTTTCTCATTTTTTGTTATAAATATTTGCACTTTCAATTAAAAATTTAAAAAATAGTTAATATTTAATACTTGCGCTTTATTTTTTATATCTTTTTTGCGCTCCTAAATTTGTGCTTTTAAAAAAAAATTGCTTTGCGGACATATGCGCTTTGCGCTTGCCGACTATTTTTCTGAAACATTGTGCGCATTTTATGCGCTTGGGACTAAGTTTTTCAACTTTGCGCTTTTGCGTTTGCGCTCTAAAGTTTAAAATTCTGGCGCGTCGCAGCCTCTGATATATATATATATAGTATGATATATAAGCTATATTATAGTAATGTTCCCTTACTATTAATATATATATAATAATATATATATATATATTATATATATATATATATATATATAATATATTATATATATATGAAACTAAACAGCCTTTATATATAGGAATGGAAACATCCGCATTTACATCCTCATCCGCGGATGTGAAAAATTAGACACATCCTTTGCATATATATATATATAATGATATTATATATATATATATATACTATATATATATATATATATAATTATAAATATATATTATATATATATTATATATATAAACTATACTATATATATATATATATATATATATATATAATATATATATATATATAGTATATTATATAGTATATATAATATATATATATATATATAGTGTAAGAGATGACGTATATTCGGCGACGAGGCGCGTAGCCGCGTTATCAGGAACAAAGTATAGGTGATGACGAGATAGGTAAATCGGAGTGGCGGACAGATGCAAAGCATTATAGAATATTTAACAACGCAGATCGGAAGAGAGTCAGAATGTGCCTTATATTGAGTAGTTATTCGCTCCCAGGGGTATGGCGACCGTAAGTTAGACATACTTAAAGATAAGAGCCTGGTAACTATATAGAGATCCACCATAGCTAGTATTAATATATTTGGGCTATTAGTACTATATAGTATTAGGATGCATAGGTTAAGGACGATTACGTTTACTATGTATATGTATGATATAAGCTCGCTACTATAGCTAAATCGTCCGCTGATTATGATACACGGGCTCTCTAGAAAGGTATCGTCTCTCAATATATCCATAGAGTAATAATGTGAAAACTAAGGATAATTGCGAGTGTCCACGGAGGTAGGAGGCTGGAGACATACGAGACTATATCGCTAGAGATATCTAGAGAGTCAGTAAGCGTGTAGATACAGAGGTAATCACTAAGGCTGGTATGACGCGGCCTGTGGGCTTTGAGCGGCGCAGTACTACTTGCAGTTCACGCGGATATGACCAGTAGGCGAGAACGACAGAGCGACGTCGGGAGGTTGAGCTCGATGTGAGCATAGACGATATTTGCAGTGCGTGATAGGTCTCAGCCGATGGAACCGATCGAGATAAGGTTCGTGAGTGCTATACTAGGAGAGTATTGAGCTGACTATTTTGATAAGAGATATGTAAGGGCTATTTAGGGCGGTACTCTATTAAGATATTTACTGCAGAGTGACATCTTTGAAATATATCTGTATGAGCTAGTGAATATGATAGGCTAGTAATAAACGGATATAGATGTGAGAGCGAGCATGTTGATTGTAGAATGTTGTCCGTACGGTGGTGTCTTGCTTTGTCCTTATCTCACTTGGGATGAAAAAATGTGGAATATAAACATTTGTCAAACGATAATTTTTTATAACTGCGTTTAAAGGACGTTACATATCAAGAAGACAGAATAACATGCTAAGGTCCTTTCTGCATAAATCAGTGACTTCCAATAAACAAAAAGGAAAAAAAAATTCAAAATTGAAAAGAAGATGAAATTTGCGCTGCATAAAATTTATTTATATTTCAGAATTGAATGAATTTGTGTAGGTCTTTCCAAACTTTCTTGAGGAAAAGTTAATGCAAGTAAGTGATTTATTTAGTAATGGTTAACATCCTGTCAAAATAAATTTGCAGGACTTTATGACGAAAAGGGAGCAACACTGAGCGAGCGATTTCGTTTGGTACGCTAAAGAATAATATTGAATGCAGCCAAATCTGAATTGGCCTAATTAAACTTCTTTCTTTTGTATCTTTTCAAGTGGAAAGGACAAAGTAAAGTCATATTACCACAGTAGCTGGAAAGACCAATTAGATGTATTCAATAAAATCAACGAAAGATATGAACTGTCAAGAACACCGTGCTATTGACGTATTTTAAAGTTGTAATTAAGAGGGTAAAAGGTAATTGATAAAGGGTTTTCTTAAATTTTCTATTAAAGTTATCTAAGAACTATCATTGATAGATAAATCTGGGGTGCATAATTTGAACAGAGAGGGGTTGATGACCACAAAGTTTTCCTCAAAGGATGAAGGATATTCGGAGGTTGGATGCAGACATTCAAAAGAAAGTGTGTCTTTTTGTAAAAATGATTGTTTAGGTGATTTTTTTTATACAATAGTTTGGCGACAAGTAAGAGATTGGGAACAATCAGCGGGAGCAGAAGAGTTAATAAGTCATAGGCATCATCATTCTTTCAAGAAAGATCGTGTGAATAGAACCACATGAGATATGATATGCCTTCTCTAAGCAAAGATATGCAAAGCTACTGTAGATAAAGAGAGCAACAGGCGTTGTGATGAAATACCGAAAGAGCAACATAGCACCTTTTCATCTTTTGGAATCTTGTTTATTAAAATAAATCAAAGTGATCTTTCAAAGAAGGATCATTAACATGAGGAGATGATATGAGACTGTATAAGAATCAGAGCGAGACACACAACCAAAGAGGAAGATTTGAAATATTTGAAGCTATAAACGGCATATATATCTGTGTGTGACTTAGATATCCGATCTCAGACTCATTGCTCACTAAACACTCTCATATCAGGATTTAAGCTTCTAAAGGAATTTTAGTGGATAGTAAAATTCTGTCGAACAGATAAATGGAGAAACTGAATTTTTTGGACATTTCAAAACATAGATATTTTCTAAATCAGGCTTAAAAATCCGAGAGAGATCAGATATCAGTTGCTCAATGACAATACCCTTACCAACAGCCATTTTGAAGTTGCGTTGGTCAGCTTTCAATGTGAAAGAACTAATGAAGGATGGGATCTTAATTTAGAGAATGAATAGGTGATGTAGTTTTAGATCGTAAACCATTAATAAATGAAGGATAAGGGATTGGGATAGACCAGAACCCTGAGGAACACCACTATTGAAAGATTTATAGGATGGACAAAGGTGGAAAGCAATTCTTGTCATAGGACGATCCGAAAGAATTCAGGAAGAAGGTTATGGAGAGAATGGTAGATACAGAAAGGTGGAAGCTTAAAATTAAAGTTTTGCGTAGAACTCCATCGAAACGTTTCGGCATGCCCAGTTCTACAGCGATAATTCACGGATATGTTGGAAAGCAGAGGCCACAAAGATTCGCTATACGGTTACGCTGCTCTAGTAGTATAACGAATGAAAATGTGCAAATGAAGTGAAAATGTGTAATATAGACGTGAAAGTGACTACCAACTGAGCAACAAAGTAAAATATATAAAACAGAAAACGGAAGTCGAACTTCTCTTATTCTTTAGTCTATCTAAAATAATATTTTCATAAAATCATTATCAGTTTTATCTAAACGTCTATTTCCAAACAATTATAATAGAGTGAGTCCATAAAAAATTAAATTATTAATAAGCTCTTTGGATCTTTGGCCTTAACGCCAAGCTGATGAAAAGTGCTCCTATATTATATATTTTTCAATATATGATATACCTTATATAAGTCACTTATTATTAGTATATATGAAAATAATTTAAATATAATATTTTTGTTACTATTTTTTCCATTATCAATATCCAATAAATTCGAGTATATTATTAATTCTCGTATCTTTTAAAGCGGAAATGTGTAGAGCATTATTCTTTTGCCAAATTCTTTGCACATGCTCAATATGGAATAATTTCGTTACCGTATTGATTGTAGTTAATGAATGTTGGATGTGTAATCATAAACACAAAAGTGCATGTACTAGTATAAATAAAGTAAATATAGATTCTTTAAGTTATCCAAATTATATGAACAACAACACACAAATTACTTTAATATTTTGAATAAATAATAATATAATTCTAATATTCATCTAATGATTAAAATATGAGGAACATATAGTTAAAACATTTTCTCATTAATAGAATGTAAAGAAGAAGCATTTCTCATTTGTAAATTAGCTACATAGTGTGAAAGTCAATTAAATACAGAACACTTGTATATCATTAGACTTTAGAGTGTGATTAGAAGCATATAAACCAAACTTTACAAAATTAATAAAGAAAAACAAATATTTAATATATAAAATCTATTACTATAATGAAAAGTGACTGCATAGGCACAATATCTTTCTTATCAGTTTCAGTTCCTACAAACTCAAACATACGAGCCTGATCACTCTTATCATCAGACCCCTCCACATGAATAATATACAAGTAGTAATGACCAGTGTCAGCCAAAATGATTTATCTATTTATAAGTAGTAAATGAGTAGTAAATAATAATGTAACACAGTAGTCTTTAGAGTATAATTGAATTGAACCAATAACATCGGGAATTATGAATAAGATAATAGTAAAATATATAGTGTGGAGAGAACGATTGTAATTAGTATGTATACATAATTTTCTTAAATGGAAGAAGTAACACTCACATACAACTTCATTCATAATGTACATATATACTCAGAGCTGTAGATCCTACTAATTTGAAAAAAAATAGTTATTTATACAATATAATTATCTGTATAGGTCTATGAAAAGATAAAAAATAAATATGTCATTATAATATCAGCAGAATAATAATTACAACTATTTAAAATAATCAAAGTCCGAATAGTAAGTAATTACTCTTCTTACTCTTATAGGAACAATTCAAAGATACTAAGCTCACAATATAAGTATATAAATTAATTTAAGTTATATATAGGTATATATAATACTACAAGTATAAAAATAATATTATAATATTAATAATATATAATAAAAATATATAATTAAGTAAAGAATATATTATTAATATATATATAATATATTAATATATATAAGAATATATATATATATATAGTAATAATATAATAAAATATAAATATATATAAATATAATATATATAGTATATATACTTATATAATATATTATATAATATAATATATATAATATATTATATATATATATATTTATAATATATATACTTATATATATATAATTATATATATATATATTAATATATATATATATATATACTATATATATATATATATATACATATATATATATTATATATTACAATATAAATAATAAATATATATCAATATATAAATATTATATTTTATATATATATATATATAAAATATATATAAATATATAACTAATATTTATAAGATATAATATTATACACCGTAATTAATAACTGTCATCATAATATTTTTATAATTATATTTATAAAGTATACAAATGTAAAATTTACTTTTTTTATATGTTTATAATCATACTTTATATAATAGAATATAATAACTTAATATAATATATAAAATAATATATCATAGTATTATATATATATATATATCCTATAATATAAAAAATAATATTAATTAATTAATATATTAATTAAAATATTTATTAATAGTATATAATAATTATATACTATATTAATAACATATATATATATATAAGATATATATTAATATATATATATTATATAAAATATATATATATTTAATAATATATATTTATAGTATAATATATATACGGTATTAATAATATTAATAAATTATATATATATTAATAATATATTATATAATATTATAATAATATTAATATATATTAATATATATAATATATATAGTTAAATAAATATATATATATAAATATTAATAAAAATTATTATATATTAATTTATTATATTAATTTTTATTTTATTTATAAACACGGAGCAGCCATAGTCCCGTCACATGAGTATTATGACAAGGCATATCGGAGGTTGTATGGTGATTATGAGGTAGGGTTTATATAATGCCTAGATTCAACACCAAATACTTATGAATAATAAAATTAAAATTATGATATGATGAGGAGTATATGAGTTATTCAAGCCCCTTGCTATTCAGGTAGACGAATAAGTATATAAATCTAATCATATGACTCGAGTCGCGTACTTTCAAGTACATATTATTAAATTGCAGCTTTTCAACACCAAAAAAGTCTTTTATTATATCAAAAACAACTTCATATAATTGAAAAGTTTTTTTTTTTATATCTAATTTACACGCGCTTATGTATTAATTTACTCATTACTTCAACCTGTCTAACTTCAATTCAAAACATCAAACATAGTACTTAATAAATCATACTATTAACTTATGATAGAATTCCGTTAAAATATATGTTTAAAAATATGATTATAAAATATTTCGAATCATTATAGACAGAATATGTTTTTTAACTAGATATAATGTAAAATGATTCAAACTTAAAATTCTCATTTTTTATTTATAGTATAGCAATAACTAAGAAAGATATGTAAGGAATAATATAAATATATAAATACAGGTTAACAGCCTTTCTCAGAATATGCAGTTGTACTTCTATTTTAAACAGAAAACACTAACACATATCTTATTTACTTCACTAGATTTATTCCTATTATCCTAAATGTGAGAGATATAGTTCTGTCAAAAGTTATTAGTAATTTTCATTACCAGTTCTTCATATGGTATATTTGTGTACTAGATCCACCTCCGCTTACTATACCTATACAATCACAATTGTAATTGAAACATTGTCCTGACATTTCTCATCGAAATTCACTTGATTTAGCACACATACTTTATATTATTATTTTTATATATTTAGAGTCATGAGCAATAATTAACGTAATAATAGCTATAATAAAACAACTTAAAAAAAAATTGTTTTTGCCATTTTTTTAAAGGTACGTTAAATTTACTAAAACAAGAAATAATACGAATATACATAATATTGCAGTATAGTGAATATAAAGTGTTGAAATAAAGTGTTGAACAAAATATAAAGTGTTGAAATAAATTATTCAAATATTTATTTATATTAAGCTACTTTAACACCCATCAGGAGATTATTAAGTTCAAAGTTATATCATCGAACTTCTTCTCCTCTGTACTACACTTGACTCTCTGTTGGATTCTTAGTGCACCGAGATTTGATAATTTATTTATTTTAAAATAATTAATATTTAGCTCAATACGTCAAATAAATAAGATTTAAGTTAAACCCCACTTTAGTATGTATCATCACAAAATTATTTATATAGTCGTTAAATATTCGCCTGTACTTTTCCTCATATAAATAAACACCCTAACAAATAATAATTGATAATATATCTTATCGATTATTTTATACACAAGTTTATGTAGATCATTTACTATAGGTGATAAAATTTAATAATTTATCCTCCCACGATCAAAACGAGTAAGAGAAACACGGATAAAAGCAGAGGGAATACGCACAAAAGGAGCGAGTAAAGATATACTCATGAAAGGACAAAGAACTCGAACCATACAGTGAAAGAAATGTAGTGTTTATCTGTTAAAAAGAATGAAACCCGAAATATCTGAGTAGAGAAGGACTTTTATGAACCTCATTTAAAACATATTTGCTTTACCACATTTATCGCTATTATATAAGAAGAAGAGAGACATTTTAAAGTTTGACGTTTTCCTACACTAGGAAACTATAAGATATTCTGTTACATGATATAGAATATTGTAACATACATTTTTAACAAAACCTAGTGAGTAAAAATTCACAAAATAAACTCGATTTATATAATTATCGTTTTTACATGAACTATCCTCAGGGAGCCAACACGAATATTTTCTAGCGCACATCTACAATTATTATAAAATCTATTTTGCCCACCCATTTTGCCAAAATTAAGTCGGGAACATGTGCGAATTAAAATATTTTTTAGCGCAACATCATCGTTATCCTCGTCCGCAAGCGCTAGGAATCGTATAAAAGTGTTAATGTCATTTGCAATTTATATATATATATCCCTATACCCCTCACTACTCGCCTATATAATGTTGGTGTGAATAACATGTCCAAATCAAGTCGTCCATCGTAGTTATATGAATATTTAATCTATCGTCTTATTAATAGGCATAGGGCTGAAAACCCCCTTATCTATCATATAATTTAATTCATGAATGTTTAATGAGCATAAAATCTCCATAATCAATTCAATACCTAACACCACCCTGCACCTGATAAGTCATGGTAGATTATTGAAGTTGCTTAGTTAAATAAATAATATAAATAAATAAAATATAATTTGATATTATATATATATATTAATAATATATATATATATTATATATATATATATATAATTATATAGATATATATATATATATATATATATTATATATTAATATTTATATATATATATTATATATTAATATATATAGATATTAATATTATATATATAATATATATATATATAATCTATATAATATATATATTATATATATATATATAATATTAATATATATTAGAATAGTATATATATTATAATATTATAAGTATTATAATTAATGTTAATATGATAATATATTATATATATATTACTTATATATATATACTATTATTAAGATATATATATTATATATATATATATATATATATATATAATAATATATATAATTATATATAGATATATTTATAATTATAAATATATAATATAATAGGTAATTATAATATATTATATATATATATATAATTAATGTAATATATAATATATATAGATTTATATCATATTAATATATATATATATATAGATAATATGATAATTAATATATATAATATATATTAATAATTAATAATATTAATTATATTATATATATATATATTAATATATATATATATATTATTAATTATATAAATATATATATTATATATATAATTCAAAATTGAAAAAAAAAAACTTACTGGATTTTTAACTTCAGTTTTTTTAATTTTGCTCTTGACTGGGTCCATTTGTCGTAAAGAGGGCGTGAAACATCAATATAATCAATTCAATCATCTACGTATGACTTACCATACATTGATGTATATATACATACTCAGTTATCTACTACTTCTTCAATGCTTCGCTGGATTTGAAAGTATTTCTTTTCCCTTCAACTGTTTTGTATTAACAAACTCTCATCACTCTCGAGCTCATCAACTAATGGTTTTGATTTTTTTTTTCCTCGAAAGATTAATGACTCATCGCATTCATCAATGTTATTAATACATTCTTCTACTAACATATCTTTTCTGCTCCCATCATATACCGAGCTGTTAGCAGTACATTCTTGTTTAGTTTCAGAAAAATTTGCTTCATACTTATGAACAGAAGTATTTGTTATTCTACCATTATAATCCATGTTTTCTCTTTTACTAGAAATTAGAATATCTTTCTTTTCCAGAAAAGATAAATCGTCGTTATTGGAAGAGTTGTGTTTCAGTTTATCACCAGGAACTTTTCCCTTACTATGAATAAGATTAGGAGTTGATATATCACATATCACCCTTCCTTTTTTCTTTGATAAACACCCAAGGGCTTCACCACATCCCTTATTCACTTCCTTGCAAAATGGAGGGTTGCCAGTTTCCACCTTAGTTTCGAGACAAGGAGTTGATTCAGAATATGTAATCGAAGTTTCCTTTTGACTGTACTTAGCTTGCATTTCCAAATTAATATTTTCTTTAAAGGTGGATTTTGTTGTTTTAGCATCTGGAAGTTCTTCTATGTCCATGAATAAATCATCGCTCTCATCTAGCTTTAGCAGGGAATCTGGTTTCTCCTTCCTATTAGGACTGGTTTCAAGAACATTAGACATGTTAGTTTCTAGGTCAAATTCATTCAAACCAATTTGGAATTGAACCAACGTCTCATTGTCTTTAGCTTTAATATTATTATTTTTTGACGGAGATAAATCTCGGAAGGTTATCACTCTTTCCACACTTGAATCAGGCAGGTTTTTAAAATTTTTATCATCAACTTCAGGCAATAAGATATTTTGTTTTGAAAATTCACTAGTGAGATTTTTAACGATTTTTCTATGAGGCTGTGTGAAAGTCTGGCTCTGTGACTTGACTAAGGCCTTAACACCTTTAGTATGATGATTTTGAAAAATGTCTGATGGGGATTTTGAAAGTGTATGCAATTTTTTTTTTTTAGAGACAGTAAAAGGACTAGAATCCACGTTCCCGGGCAAAGTATTAGGTTCGTTAATAATATCAATTGCTTGAGTTACAGTTAATAAACTTGGACTGTCAAGCTTTAAGTTATCTTTCTTGTCAAGACCTAGGTCATTTATTGAATAATGGAGAGTATTTTCTTTAGAATCATTAGAAGACTTTTCTTTATGGGACGAATATTTTTTTTCAGCCTCTCTCATAGCATCTTCCATATCTACATTGGCAAACAAATCGTCATCATCATCTAAATTTAAATCAAAATTAACTTGTGAAGAACTAGAATTCTTCTCTTCAACCTTTTTACTAGCAGATGTTACTTCTAACTTATTGTTCACTGCAGAGTTTGATTTAGAATGGAGTTCCTTTTCAACAAGTGTTTGCGCTTCAACCGAATTTCCTTTAGTATATTTTCTGTCGTTCACAATATGGGATAATTTAGAACCAATAAACCCAGTCGAAATAGGCGTAACACTTATAGACGAATTTCCAAAGAATCTTAGCGACTTATCAGCAATAGGAGTTGATGCGCAAATGGACGCAGAGTTGCTAGCCCAGGTTGGTCTCTTACTAACAAAAAATGGCGATGAATCAGGTGATTTACCAATTGGTTGGCGTTCTTTGGGAGGTGTGAGAAATTTGTTTTCTAAATAATCTTTTCCATCATCTAACAATAAATGACCATTGACAATTTCGTTTTGAACTTCGATTTCTTCTCTGCTGCAATTACCATCTATGTCACTTTTAGATTTGTTTAACTTACCATAATCATACTTTTTATCACCCTTCTCTGAGCTTGATCCTATTTTATTCTGAAAGGAACTCTCAATTAAAGCAGAACTACCAATCACACTGAAATTATTATAATCAAAGTTACTATCAAGTAAATTCAAACCACCAAAGAAATTACTAAATTCATCAACCAGTAATTCTTCTCGGTTAGTTTTCAATTGGTTTAGCACTAAATTGGTGTAATGTGGACTAAAAAATTTTGCATTAATATTCGGTTTGAATACTGGAGGAGATTTAAAGGAGAAATTTAAATTCTTTGAAGAAGAATTTATCAATTGAAAAGCACGCTCAAGAAACAAATCTGTTTTACAGAAAGTTTCTTCTTCTTGACGCCCCTCGACAACTTTTTTTCCGCCTTGCGGAAGCAACATAACTCTCACCAGAAGTTTCTAAGGGCTTCAACGAACTTGTTTCTCTCTCTGGGAGAACTTCTCCATTTTCAACAAAATCATCATCAAATTCATTTTCATTTAATATATTTTCATTAATTTTAGTTATACAATCCTTTGAAATCGTACCACTCAAGTTTATTAAATAAGATTTAATATCTTTATTATTATTCATTATTAATTATTTATCTATTATTAGTTATATATTATAGTCAATTCATTTATTATTTATTTATTATTAATTAATTATTCATATATTATTATTTATTATTATTATATTGTTTTCGCGATTTTTCAACTTTTTAGCCTTTTTAGTAACCATTTGATTTGCAATATTTCCACCCTACTTTTGGTTATAGATCTGGAGATCATCTTACTGAAAAAAATAATACTGCCTACATTAGTTATCACTTAATGTAGTATGTAGTATTCATATATATATTACTTAGAGCTATAATATAACCTCATTCTCCAATTATTATGAAATTGAACGAGTAGCAAACGTACTTTTGAATTTTAAAGATTAGATGATAGAGGATAAATATAAATATCGGTTAGTTTAAAAATTGTATCTTCTTATGTTTTTAGGAATGGTTAGTTTTTATACTATTATAACTGAATAAAACTCTGTATAAAGTTTAGGGAGAAGGACAACTAAACTACTATGTCATTGAATATTCAAAATACACTATTGCCTCGTCACAATATTCATACTATCATATATATATATATATATATATTCATAAGGTCAATTATATTGATGTGATCTTTCTATCTCTACGTATTACAATTTTTGTTTTACCAAAAGGATTGGGAGTAAGGTGCGCATTACAACAGCATCGACAAAGGAATACACGCTAGTTGGTAGAACCAGACAAAGTGTACTAGAAAAGAGAAAGTCCTTCGCACACCCAGTTCAAATTTATATCACTTGCTAACCTTCACTTTATGATACCATTAATTAGTATAGTAACTCGTCGCAATCAGAAAATCCACCCTATTAGTTATTGCTTTTATATTTCAAAATATAATAATGTAAGCTGTGTAAAACTGAGGGACGGATTCTCTCACAACCATGGTAAGCTCGTCCAGTGCTAGGGTATCCATACCGCCTGGCCCAGGTCGGGCTACGATCTACGGAGACCTCGACCGGGGCGGAGATTTTGCCGGGGCCCCTTATATTGGGCTGCTCTATTTTAGCCGGGGCTGGGGTTTCAGGCCCTCTAAGTCATATTATGATAAGTTTTTAATTTATGTTTCATTATATTTTCATTAATAAAATATACTGAAAGTCTTAATAATGCTTTATGGATGTATAAATATTAAAAATTATAATTTGCTAAAAATATATATTAATATTATTTGTTAATGTGCTGTAGAATGAGCAGGAATGTGGTGACTTGGTAAGTCAAGTATAAATATCGTTAATGGATGAATAGTTGCTACAAGTGAGACTTTAAATGAATAATCTTGAGATGTGCTAGGTGGTCTTTACATGTAGGCAATGATTGTTACTGATGTTATGTAAAGGAATCTGGTAGTATTGATGGACAATTGGTTGGTAATAAAGAAAAGTCATAACCTAAAAAAAAAGATCCTACGTAGTTCAAATGTATGTATCAGATGGAACAATCTTAGGGGTAGTGCTAAGTTGTGAGAAGAATTTGTATAAAATGAAGAGGAAATAGTGGCTAAAAGTGTTCATAACCTCCATGTATGTTAAGATGGTGGTAAAAATGAGAAGAATAAATGAAAGTATATGTTGAGATTGGTTTGGTCATGTGGAAAGGATTGAGTGATAGTCGTTGGTTAAAGCCGATCAGTATTAACCATTTATTAAAAATAAAATGTTTAATATAAGTGGGTGAGTGTGTTGGACAACGAACCGGCTGTGGTAGCATTTTCCTGAATATGAATAGTTGGACATGTTCAGTAAAACCAATCGTAAAGTCAAGAAGAGTAGAAATAGTAGAAGTTAGTAGCAGAGACGAGAGTAAGGGTGATGATAGAGAGAATGGCGAGGGTTATATTAGTAATGGGGTAAAATTAGGAACTGAGCGCCACCATGGGCAAAGGGATATAGAAGCAGCATTACATATGAAGATTTTAAACTCATAAGTAGATGAGGCCGTGCGCGGCTGAGTAAACCAACTAGTAGAATGCTCGAAAAGTTGAGGATAGGCAGTATTTATCCATGGTCTGATGAAAGAGACAGTTTTACACTAGAGACAGTAAATCATAAGTGAATGATTAAAGCGGCGGACCTACAAGCGAAAGTTAAAGCAGTAAAACGAGTTAAAGCAGTAAAGCAGTACAAGGAGCAAAAAGCATACTAATGCCCCCTAGGCCGGCCGTAACACCCGGCCTCTAACCGTGGAGTCTTACTGCAGGTTCAACCCCGGGCCGATTTAAGTTGTTTTAAGTCTGACCTTTCAGGATCAAAATCATACGTGAGGCCTTAAACAGTAGGCACAACTGTGAGTTAAAGCCACGTAGCGCCACCGGAGAGGACGTCAAAAAATAAGCAGATGAAAGCGAGAAAAGCCAGGTGGAGATTTTCAATACCAAGGAGCTCTAAAGCATCACTGTAAATAATCTACCCCTAACTAAATAATAGAGGGGGTGTTATTAAGGACTTCAAACAAAGATACTAAATATAAATGAAATATTAAAATTCACTTAACATGGATTGATTTAACTTGATTTACTGCTTAAGGCTATGTACAAGTTACCTTGTTTTGTTATTAAATACTTGAAATTTCGTACAAAGTCTCGATAAAAGTTAAATAATAATAATATATGCCTCATAGTATATTTGAAAAGAAATTCCTTATGAATAGTTTACATTGATATCATATTTTTCGTTCAGGCCCCTGTACTAAATAATAGCGGACACTACAATAGATTTTTTGCCGTTCTGCGATGACGCATCTTGCGGTTCGTCGCGGTTACTGCGAAATATTTGCCCCTTGCAGGGCTGGCACGAGCCGACGGGCGGGGAATATAATCAGGATCATGATAACCGGGCGCCGTATTGCCCGGCGGCGGAATTAATTGCGCCTTAGGGCGCACCTGCGAGGACGGCTATATCCGCGGAGGGGTCTGACCTGCGACGCGGCTCGTGACCTCGACTACATGAAGACAGTTTGCGGACAACTGTTCATCACAAACTGTGAACTCTTTTAGATGTATAATTTCAGTCCAAATTCGTGGTATATAAATAATTAATGAAATAGAGATATCCACAAAATACTTAACTCATAGTAGGGAAAGCATGTCTATGCAACTAACTACTGTAATGTATACTTCCATTACACATACACTACATCACACCTTATTACTAGGGGTTAGACGACCCATATTAGGAACCTATCTAGGCTTCAAGAGGACGCAGCTAGAAAGAGGCTTGAAAAAAGTGGAACTCAGTTGGCACTATGTGGCTCTCTAGGGCTTCGTAAAGTCATAGAAATAATATAATTGTAAATAAAGAAAATTGGTACTATGTGACACTCTCTTGGCACTATGTGGCACTCACTTGGCACTGCGTGTGTTTTATTATTTACACTTTTTTGAGCACTCAATTGACCAACTGTCATACGATGGCAATTACATTTGCGCATCACCTGGCTCTTCATCACTAAATACTAACATAATTAACTAAAAATGTAACAACACTAGTACTTTCTTTAGTGTGATTGGGACCATCAAAGCCATGCAAGTTAGGCAGTGGGTCAAAATGACCGCATGGTATGACTGGCACAGGCTTAAAGGACGAAATATCATGGTCAAACAGGTTAAGACATCAAAAAAAAAGGGCTAAGCCCCTAAGGAAGGACAAAAAATTACAGCATTAGTGGGTTATTTTCAAAAATTGCCCATGAACTACCAAGAAGAGATTGGCAGTGTGCTTGTTACGATGAGTAATTAAGATGATAAAATGTTAAGTGTTAATGGGTAAATGTACGTGTATATGTGAATGTGTGTAATAAGTGGCATAAGTGAATGTCTGTATAAGTTGTAAGTGATGGTGGTGTGGTGTAAGTGTGTGTGTGTAGTGTGTGTGTGTGTGTGTGTGTGTGTGTGTGCCACTAGCGTCACACGTGTATAGGTGTTCAAGTTAGGGTAGGTACTCACATACATGCGTATCAAAGTTAGGACGAAATATGTGACGGGTGGGACACGAGTGGGCAAAAAATTGGCGTGGGCAAAAATGTTACCCATGGTATCTTGGATAAGGTAAGGCCGATAATATAATCATGGTCATAGCAAGGTAAAACCTATAAAAAATAGGGGCTAAGCCCCTTAAAGGAGATCAAAATTACCTAGTGGATACCATAAAATTGACCCATGGAGCACTCAAAGGTTGGTTCGAGAAATTAGGGTGGGTCAAAATTGACCCTGGAAGACCAAAGGGTAGTGTCAAAAAATTACCGTGTGAGCTATCAAAAATTGACAGCATTGGAAAAAGACAAAGGGTAGCAAAAATCTACCGTGGGTCAAAAAATGACCATGGAAGACCAATAGGGTTAGCCAAAAAATTAACGTGGGCCAAAATGACCCACGGAAGATCAAAGGGTAGCCAAAAATTACCGTGGGGCAAAAAAATTGACCATGGTTGATAAAAATTAAGGGCGGGGTACGTCAACGTTGCTGACGCATAACCGTTTGGCGACACCTTCTTTCTCGAAAGGGTTGCAAAAAATAGGGTTGCCATAAAAAATTAGGGTTGCCGAAAAATTATAGGGTTCTCAAAAAATTAGGGTCTCATAACAATCGAGGGTTCTCAATAAAAATAGTGGATTATCTCAAAAAAATTAGGGTTAAAAAATTCAGACTTTCCTTAAAAGGACCAAGGGTTAGGTAAAAATTTGGTCAAAATTGACCATAGGAAGACTCAAAAGGTTTGGATCGAAAAAAAGGTCAAGGCCCTAAAAGGTAAATACGCCAAAAAAGGTTCAAAGGTCAGGTAATTCGATAGCTCTCAAAGAAAGGATGCGGTATCCAGAAAAAAGGTCCAATAAAGAGTCGCGGTCAATTTTCGATAACGGATATCACCTTCTACTACTCAGAGTGTAGTGGACAGTATTGTAAATGGTGCAGGAAGGTGGTTTCTGGTCAATTGATAATGTTGGTGAATGTAAAGGGACTAAGTCTTGATTGTGCAGGGCTTTACATGAGGGTATGTTGTTACCTATGTGTTATTGTATTAGTAGTGAGACTATATGGTCTGGAGATAGAAGTATAGATCTAAAGTTCAATGTTGTTCAGATGGACAATCTTAGGGGAATGCTAGGTGTAAGAAGAATTGATTAAAAATGAGGTGAACGTATTAGAGAGATGTGATGGTGTGAAAGAAAGGGGGTAATGCAGAGAATAGGAATGGG
This sequence comes from Trachelipus rathkii, assembly GCA_015478945.1. Taxonomy (NCBI): domain Eukaryota; kingdom Metazoa; phylum Arthropoda; class Malacostraca; order Isopoda; family Trachelipodidae; genus Trachelipus; species Trachelipus rathkii. The sequence continues at coordinate 84,207 of JABUQX010020190.1, forward strand.
AAGTATTGATTGAGATGGTTTTGGTCTTGTGAGAAAGGATGAATGATAGTTCAGTTTGGTTGTTAAGCGGTATGATATATGTAGCGAGTGTGTTTGGATTAACCGACCGGTGGGAGACGTCTCCGAAAAGAGAAAGGGATTTGGAAGTCGGTGTAACGATGTAGTAAGGAAGTGAATTGTGAGTTGCAGAGGCGAGAATAAAAGGTGCATAATAGGGAGTGAATGGCTGGGGTTTTGTAATGGGGCAAATGGTGTGCGGCACCTGGGCCAGGATGAACCTTACATGACTGATTTAACCATAGTAGGGTCCGCGCGGTCCCCTGAAGCTCTAGGGTGGATTTTCTGTCGGTGACGAGTTCCTCATTAATTAATGGTCAGAGGGGGCAGTAAGGCTGGGCTTTCCTTTCGACTTTTGTCATATTCTTCTACTGCTTTTCTTTTCCGAGCATGAACGCAGCCTTACCCACAGTCTTGGGGCAAAGAGGAAGATAAATAAAAGAAAGAAAGCTATATATATTAATATTTATAATATATATATATATATATATTATATAATATATATTATTAATATTATAAAAATATTATATGTATTTTTTAAATTTCTACCTTAAATATAATTATATATATATATATATATATGATTCATATATTAATATTATTATATATAATATAATTTTGCATGAAGTATATATATACAATTAATAAGAGGTAAACAAAGAAATTAATGGGGAAGTATTAATGTATAAAGTGCCTTGCATTTAATGTTTGAGTTGTATGAATTTGGTTTAGTGGATATTTCGATAATAATATGTATTAATAATTAACTTAAATTATTAGCCACGAACGAGTATTTTTCATAATGAAAACCTGTGCTACCCCTTGATGTGAATCTCGTTCGAGCTTAAAGCTTGTTACTTGAATCTAATTTTTTTGGGTTAGAGGATAGTTCAGTGGTTAGAACATCATATTAATGATATCGTCATCAGATCGCAACATGCTGTGGTTTCGATCCCAGTAGAGGTGACAGTTTTCTTTATATCTTCTAAATTTATTATTGCTTTGCATATTGACCTATGCATGTAACAATAATTGAAAAAAACTATCTATTTGATAAGGGGGAAGGTAACAGGTGAATAACCTGGATGATTGTCGCCTTGACGTAGCGGCTCGTTATCCGCTTAAATTGCTGTTTCCTTTGAGAATCTAATTTTATTTTTGAGGTGTTAAGAGGATTAGTTACAGTATGGTAGACATCGAGTATATCATTGATGCGCAGTCGCAACATGCGGATGGGTTCGAATCCGGCAGAGAGGGCGTTTTCGCTTTTATCTTCCCACTACCTGTTTTTGCTTTTCATCTTATTAATGAGCGTTCGTTCAATTGTATTAATTACCTTATAATGGGGTAAGGGTGCGGGAGTGAATAGATGAAAAACCTGCGTGATTGTGTGCTTGAGTTTAGCTCGTTCGCTTAAAAACTGTTCTTGAATCTAATTTTTTTTGGGTTAGAGGATTGCTCAGTGGTAGAGCATCGAGTAATATCGTCTCAGCTCGCAACATTTGCCGGTGTTCTACTGGAACTACATGATCCCTAATTAATCCACTAATTTCTTTTGTTAATCAATTCATTAATTGCCGATCATGCAATGTATAATAACTTATAATATTGGAACGGGGGAAGGACAGGGTGAAACTGGTGATGTCGCCTTGACGGGAGCCCGGTTGCTTTAAAGCTGTTCTTGGATCTAACTTTTTTGGGTTAGAGATGGCTCAGTTGTAGAGTCGAGTATATTGTTCTCAGTCGCAACATGGCGGTGGTTCGATCCCGGAGAAGAGGCAGTTTTTTTTATCTTCCCATTAATGTTCTTTGTTTACTATATAATATATATATATATATATATATATATATATATATATATATTATATATATATATTATATATATATATATATATATATATATATATTATATATATATATATATATATATATATATATATATATATATATATATATTCCGTTATAATTATATATATATATATACTGTACTATATATATTATTATATATAATGTATAATATAATATACATATATACTAGTAGGATAAATTTAAAAAACACAATATTATATATAGTTAAATTAACTAATTATATATAATAAACTTAAGTATTATATATTTATTATATTAACATATTATATATTAGTAAATAATATATAATTATTAATCCCTTAAAAATTTCATAAGTTATATAAAATTCCTCTCATCTTTTCTATAACTATTTTGAACCAATGACGTCTGAACCACCTATTTTTCTCCTGATATATATAGGAAACCTGTTCAGGTCACTTGAAAAAAAAATGTATAATTTACCTATAATAGTAATTCCAAAATATTAAGAAAATATCCTTCTGAGCAGGTAAATCAAAAGAGAAAATAATTTAAAATAAGGTGCTTCAATATGCAAAACTACCGAGTGACCGATATAATATATAATATATATACTAATATATATATATATATATATATATACTAAGTACGATATAGTAATATATATATATATACCTCATATATATATATCTATCAATAGTATATATATATAATATTTATATATATATATATATATGCTAATATATATAATATATATCTATTATATAGTCATAATTATACTTATTCTTTTATATATATAGATTATATATTACATTATCATATATTATATTTAATATATATATCTATTTATATATATATTTTTCAAGTATTATATTCAAATAGAGTTGTTCGATGTATTCTTATATTGGTTACTATGTACCCTAGTGGTATTTTCTTATATAAATTATATATTTAACTCATTAATATATTGTATTATATTATATAATATAGTTATATTTAATAAATATATTTCTTATATTTCGAGTTAGTTTATTTTAATAATATTCATATATTAATTTAGTATATATAATATAATGATATATATTATAAGTATAGATAAAATAAGTATAGTTTTTAACACACATCATAGATTAACTGAAACGCAAAGGGAGTTTTAAGTTATATTAATCATTCGATTTCCGCGCATGCACTTGTATTTTTAAATTAAAACCGTTTCTTTAAAAAGTTTAATGCTAACAAAAATTTTCCGTAGTATTACACTCAATTTAACAGTAAAGAAGTTTTCTATGATTCGCGAGAAGTCAAATACAGATTCCATTTATATATGATATGATGACAAGATGTAACTGATCTCATAATCTCCATGGCCATGCACGGGCGAAGTTTGTTTTTGACTCATTAATACAAAATCTCGAATCTAAAAAAGCTCAACAGCTGCAAAATGATATTTTTATGATTTTTATGAAAAATACGCGAACATTAATTGATCTTTTTGTGGAACCTTTGGATTTCAAACACTATAGCTGAGGTATGTAAACAAAGTGCTAATACTTTGTTAATTAATTTGGCAAATACTTAATTTATAACTATGATTAGTTAATTTTAATCAAGATAAAAAAATCGCCAAACGAAACTTTGGCCTGAGGTATGGGACCGTTGAACTTTGTAAAATAAACACAAACGACAAATAGTTTAAGGAGGATTTGACAACCACACACAATGTTACAACAAAAACCTTGTTTTTTGTTTTGTTCTGATTTTTTATTGGTTCTTTATTCAGTTTTTTTATGTAGATTCAAATATGTTTTTAGTTCCTTTTTCTAGACATCCCGAGCTTCGTTATTTGTGGTTCCTACGACGGCAGGAATTATATTATTTGGCATCCTATCTTTGAGTATGGTGGTTTAACGTTAAAAAATAATTTGGTTTATTCATGATCTTTTTTTAAGTTTTTTTTTTATTCAGTGTTTTATGCAGCTTCCAATATGTTTTTATTAGTTATTTTCTCATAGCCTTTACTCATTTTTGTTGTGTAACAACTAAACAACGGGCAGGAAGGTAATTATATTGGAATCAGATCAATTTTGTATGGGTTAGTTTTTCAAAAAAGAAATTTTTTATATTTTGTTCTCTCTATGAGATTTTTTTTATGTTTTTATTCTCAGTTTTTTAATGCAGATTCCAAATACGTTTTTAGTTTTTCTCTAGCATCGACCGTTTTGTGTTACGACGGCAAGGAAGTATTTACCACCCTACAAAATGAGAACGATGCAATAAATACTCTCCTGCCGTCGTAACCCAAAAACGGTCGATGCTAGAGAAAAAGCTAAAACATATTTGGAATCAGCATAAAAAACTGAATAAAAAAATAAAAAAGAGAAGAAATAAATACAAACATTTTTTTTGTAACGGTAAACCACCATACAAAATGAGATGCCAATAAAAGTTCCTGCCGTAGTAACACAAAAACGGTCGATGCTAAAGAAAACTGAAAACATATTTGGAATCTGCATAAAAAACATGAATCAAAAAACTAAATAAATCAGCAACAAACAAATAAATAATTTTTAATAGGCATAACATATGTGAATTATAAAAAATTGGGACGATAATGATAAATAAACGCGTTAAAAAATGGAATTTGTGATACAAATTTACGTGAGATTTATAAGCTTTATAAATAAAACCGTTAAATAATAAGGCACAGATAATGAAACTTTATATAAATTACTTATTCGCCGTTCACAAGGTTTAATATAGAGCATTCTATAGTAAGACCTTTATTTCTCCAATGTTTGTTTATATCACGTGACTAAATACTACTGTAGTAAAAATTAAAGTAGAAATTTCTCTATTTAAATCTTGCTGCGGTGGCTTAATTTTACTACTAGGATTGAAAATGGGCACTCGTGAACTTTCTCTTCAGTATTCTTCAGTAATAATTATCGTGAAGGGCACATCAAAAAAACAAATCGCACTCTAGGTATAGGTACCTGGTAGACAGGAATTACGGTGAGATTTTTGAGAATTTGGAATGTACGTGACTATAGGCATGCATTGAGATTGAGAGGAATAAGGATTTTGCGTTCCACAAAATTTCATCAATTTTTTTTTCTTGTTTAGTTTTTTGAGAGCGGTCCCTCACCAACGAGGGCTATGCCGTCCTCCGGGCAGACAAAATACTCCTCCAGGCTATCACGAGCTCAAGGCAATTGAACCCACCTGCACGAGAGGTCGTGATACTCATATAATTTTCATTTCAAGCGAAAGTAAAAGAAGACTTATAAAACTACACACAATAAAGTTTTCATTAAAAAAAGTCTATTTCTCAATTATTTTTTTTATAAGAGTGGAAAAAGAAAAATTTTATTTTATTTGTACGAGAATAAATAAAGCTGGTTAAGAAGTTTTTCTATTATTTCCGTGATCATTGTCTGAAAATCATGTTTCTTAATTCAATTTCAGGTTTATTTACCTTATACCCAATGAAATTGGTAATTAGTTGGTCTAACTATCCTTCATATAAACGCGCATACTTTTTCGGGAACAAACGGATTATAGGTCCCTTTAAATCGGTTGTTTTCATATATTATAAAACTATATTATATACCTATTAATTATATTTAGTATTATAATTATATCTGCAGTTACTATAATTAAATCATAATATTCACTATATATATATATACCTTTTACATGATATTACAGTATATACGATAGAAATTGACACACCTTATATACTAAACAACTCTATATCTTATCACTATCACGTTATGTGATCAGTTTACTACAGATAATCCAGTTACAGATTCTGACATCTCGAATTTCCAAATCGCAGTTTCCGTAGCCTCCAGCAAATTATAAATCATGTTACAATTGCTCGAGACCCGGGATGAGATCTTACCGCAGCGTCATTTAAATATAAATACTGCTTTTTAAAAAGTTATATATATATATAGCTATCTAATTTTACTTAATATATATATATAGTATATTAAAACCTATAACTAATTATACTCTACTATTATATAGCACTATACTAATATTATATATAGTATATATATATATATATACAATAACCTACTTAATTATCATAATACTAATAATTTTTAGGTATATACTATCTATAATAATCATTATATATTATATATATATATACTCTATATATATCTATTATATTAAATATAATATATCTATATATATATAATACATAAATTTAACTGTTCATACTGATACTGTTATACATTCTATATTCATTATATATTTCTCTACGTATATAGCTTATTTTCTACGTATATGCTTATAATATACATAGTCTATATATATATTCTTATATATATTGTGATGCAGCAGATTGTCATTTTTTTCGCATGTTTGATTTCTAACCTCCGGCGGAATGCGGATATATTCCTTTACTCTATGCAATACTATATACAGAAACTAAATACACAATACCATATAACTCTATAAAATATGATACTATATATATTACTTATATATATATTTCAATAATCTAATCATATATATATATCATATAATATAATATATATATATATAATATATATTTTAATTATAGTATTCTCTCATAAGTATATTATCAAGTTTTAGTTACAATCTATTACTATAATTGTTACGAGGGGTGCTGGCGGGACCCAACTAAATGCACTCTCACCACCTCTTTTCCCACCTCCGACCTTAATGAAGAGATTTTACATGAATTATTATACTTTATTTGTACTAGTATGAAATTCAAATATAGGGCAGGTTGTGCTTGAGAAACATTAATTTTCTGCTTTTCTGCTGGAGAGTCTATTTTCTTCTTTTTATCAAATATATTTTGCCCAGCATTACTAATACTCTCTCACTTGGAACACTAGTTTGAGGACAGGCAGTAATTGTCCCTTGCAATTTAACTCAAGCGTGGGTAAAACATTTTGCTTAACTTTCACAACTGATAGGATCATCATTTGAATCCAAGTCGTTTTTCTTTGGTGATAGTTTTCAATCGATTTGCACTACATCTTTTGGCAAGGTGTATGCTATTTCTTCATCACTACCGGACTGTAAAATTCTTCTAGTGAAATTTATTATTGGATGGTGCTTGCTAGGAGGTGTGGTTCTGCGAGATTTCGCTTTTTTTCTTTTAATGGTGGCGAATGAATAAAACAGGATCGGATTGAAGTTTTTTTCATCTGCAACACAAGTGACGATTACGGTTGTTCTAATATTGATTACAAAACAACTTGCGCTTTAATAAGGGGATCTAAGTCAGTTTGCATGTATGAAGATTATTAATTTCCAAGAACCAAGGCGTTTTCTAGCTCTAGTTTTTATTACATATTTTCCATTCTTTTTAAAACCGTCATCATTTTTCATTTGAAGATGGTAAAATGCTTTCTTAGCGCTGAGATTAATGTATTACATCGGATACAGACTGTAAGATTGCTGCTTTTTTTTGGCATCCTAATTCATGTGACTAATGTTGGACTCCAAATTATTATGAACTTCATGCGGTGAGATCAGGAGTCATTACATAGTTGAGTCGAGTCACATGTTCGTTCATTTAAAGTTTGCGTTCAGATTCATCTTCAAGTATTTTTATTATAAAATTCTTTTATCACATTTCGACAAATAAATATCGCAACAATGCCGCAGGGCAAAGCTCGGTGCGGATTGCGTATTCTTTTATAATGTGGGGAATGCTCCGCGGATGCGGATGTTACTGTATCACTATTATATATAAATATATATTATATATATATATTATATATATATATATATATATATATATATTATATATATATAGTTATAATATATATTATAATATAATATATTATATATATATAATTATATATATAATATATCTATATATATATATATATAGTATATATATATAGTAATATATATATATATCTATATATATATATATATATATATCATATAGAGGGGTCTAAAACCCTCTGAGACAAACACAGAGGGGAGATAGAGAAACGATAAGGAACATTTATTGCTTAAATAATCTATGTTGTATGACGCTTCGTTTTCAAGTTACGGACGATTGAAGGTACACTAGTTTATGTTTTGTGACGCGTCGCGCATGTAGGTTACGGACGATTTAGGTTACTCAATTTTAATGTGTTTGGGCGTGCGTACGTGTGTACGCTTAACGTCCTCGGAAACACGTGGCAAAACCTTTACCTTGCCCAATGTTCATCGTTGATTCAGTACAGTATAGGCATCGATTACGAATGGATCATTACACTCTTCCCAAGTTAACCGACATGATAATGTGTACGGAAATGGACGAAGAGCGCACCTCATGTACCGGGAACGGTTTCCACACAAAAATCACCCCACCACACAATGTTTGCTCGCCTTCATTAGCGCCTTCGAGATAATGGGGACCTTCGTCCCGGTGCATTGGTGGAAGACCGCGTAAGTACGACTCCTGCGTTTGAGAAGAGGTGCTTGAGAGAGTCGCAACCGACCCGTCAACTAGCACACGCGCCATTGCCGATCATGGGTTCAAATCAGTCGTCTGTGGGTTCGGGTCTTGCAAGAGCAAAACCTCCATGCATTCATACCACAGAAAGTACAAGGACTGGGGCCAACGACTTCGCACCCCGTGTGCGATTTGCCGGTGGTTTCTGCACGGAGCAATCGATAATTCTGCTTTCGCTGCACCTGTCTTGTTTACCGATGAGGCGGGCTTCACACGTGATGGCTACTTCACAGCAGAAACGGCCACATATGGGACGAGAACAATCCGCACGCAATGTTCATCAGCGTTCACCAGGCGAAATTTACCGTAAAAATCTGGGGTGGAATTCTTGGGATTATCTGCTGGGACTGTCATCATTCCACACCGTTTGGATGGACTGCCGTACCTGCAAATCTATCTCCAGAAACGCTTCCCAGCTCATGAACGACAACCCTTGCGACGCCGCAGATACTGTGGTTCCATATGAATACGGCTCCAGCGCACTTCAGCCACCAAGTACGGGCGCATCTGAACAGAGTCTACAACTGACAAATGGATAGGGAGGGGACCTGTTGCGTGGTCTGCAAGATCGCCGACTCTATGCCCTAATTATTTCTTTGATGGTATGAGAGAAGTATTGTGTACAATTATCCGTCAACACAAGAGAGGAATGATTCAGCGAATATTCACTCGTTTGATCAAATCAGAACTTGCATACTTGAGGTTGTATAACGTTGTTTCTAGTGAGGGGCATGTTCGGATTTTAGAGTCGACAGGCAATTAATTGGCACGGCGATGTAACGAACGTAATCAGGTACAGGGCAGACACTTTGAACACCTCCTGTATTTTTCCCATAAATTAAAATGATATTCATAACAGCTACCATTGTTTTGCTTTACAACTGCATCAAAACAGTAAGTTGATACATACGTTGTTTAACATAAATATCTTATTGTTTACGTGCTCTAATCAACCCTCGGGTACACAATGTACGTACGCGCACAACTAAATACAGTATAAGTAATGACATTTAGAGGATTAACGAATTTACGCGTCAGTTGTCCAAAATCTCCGGTTACAGTAAGACGTAAGTCAGGGGTATGGTATTGACACGCGCGTCAAACAATCATACCGCTGGTTAACTTAAATCATTCGTAACTTTGAAACGAAGTCGTCATAAAACATAGCTTATTTAACAATAAATTTTCGCCTTATTGTTTGCTCTATCAGCCTCCGAGTTTGTCGCAGAGGTTTTTGAATCACCCTATATTATTATTAATATATATATATATGATTATATATATATATATGTTATATAGTTATATCAGCTCTATAAATAGACTTTTATAACTATACATCTTATATTATTGTAATATATTATTATATATATATATATATATATATATATATTATTATATAATCTATATTAGTGATGGGACGATTAATCGGAATCGGCATCGGAATCGGAGGAATCGGCTGTTTTTCAGGAATCGGATCGGCATCCGGAATCGATCGGCAAATTATACCGTTCTTTGACCGATTTCTTTGGTATACAATTCTGAAATAATTTTTATTCGATCTTTATGATTTTCAAAGACAATATTTCGAAGTCTGGCGTATTGATTTTAAATTTCAGTTCTCCTGTAATTCCTATTAATTAAAGAAAGGTGGATTGAGCGCGGCATCTTTACCTTACGCACGCCTAAGATATCATGTTAGGATTGTTCAGACAGGCAGACTTTGGCTAAAGTTTCGTTAGTCATGCATGTATATGTTTGACTAAATTAGTATACCCGGTGAACTGTAAAGTGAGCAGTGGAAATATTTGCCTTGTAGGTTGTAATTAATTGGAGTTATTGAATAAAAATGCTATCCTTTCGAGTTTCACATATATTCACGTATCTCACTACAGCATCTAATATAAGTGATTGTCTTCAAAATGTGATGGAAAGAATTCCATATTCCTGCTAATAAAATTCATTTTATAGTAAAGGGAAAAACGCACTAATATGGCTGCTGGAAGTTACCACTCAAGCAGGATTCCACGAAATTACCTTGCTTTTTACATACACTCTTTGACACTAGTTCTTAATGATGCCATATTGGAACAAAGAGACGTGAAAAAAAGTATATCCATATGCAAACAAATCGTAAGTCATTTTAATCACTCGCCCTCAAGCTATTTCTAAGTATGAAGGAATATCAAATAGATTTAAAATCTTACCACAGCACCAGATTTATTCACAGGATATACAAACCAGATGTATAGCCAGTATGATATGCTTCAAAAAAATTGAACAGAAAGACAGCTCTCCATGATCATATTGCAGTGATCAAATCTCAAAACCTGTATGCTTAGAAACAATGGGAAAAGTTCTTGAAAAAATTGCTAAAAATATCTTAAAAATTTTTGTTGATGTACAATTTA
>JABUQX010020191.1:0-7500 GCA_015478945.1 Trachelipus rathkii
GCGCAGAAAGTCTACAGGGCAGCTTAAAATAAATATACAATGAAATTGTGTTTAGATCTATCATGCTGCTTAAAATAAAACTAAGTCCACATATGCTAAATTTTACAGGGCAGCTTAAAGTGAGAAATACAATAAAATATATTAGAATCTACCATGCTGCTTAAAATAAAGATTGCGATACCATAGGATCTAATATACCATGCAACTAATCATGTCTGCCATGCAGAAGAAAAAAAAATACAGTTAAAGTACGCTCACTGCTACTATTAAATTTTATCCGAGATTTACATACGTAAGAAACGTGAAAATTTTTTTTTTTTAAAAAAATTATTGTTACTAATATACTTATTAATATTATAATTATTGTTTTAAATTAATGATGTTATTAATATTATTTTTATTGAAATTATTATTTTAATTATTACCATTAATATTATTTTTTTTTATAAAAATTATTATTATTTTTTTTTTTATACAAAAGTATTATTTTTAATTATTTTTATTTATATTAATTTTAATAAAATTATGATGTTAATTATTATTTTTTTTTATATTATTTTTATTAAAATTATTATTTCAATTATTTTTACCAGTAGTACCAATATCAATATTAATTTTAATATAATTGTTATTATTACAACTATTATCAAAATTATTATCAAAATTATTATTAATTTTATCAAAATTATTTTAATTAATAATACTATTAACATTATTATGATTTTTATTTTTATAATTTTTATTATGATTATAATTATCATTATAATTATTATTATTATTCATTATTATTATTATTTATTATATTATTGATTACTTATTATTTATTATTATTATTCATTATGATATAATCATGTTTATGTCATTATTTTAATTATTATTATATATTATTATTCATTATTATTATTATTATTATTATTATATATTATTCATTATTATGATTCATATTATTCATTATTATTGCTATCTATTTTTATTATTATTATATTATTATATAATAACTTAGGCATGCTCTAAGCTTTCTTTAAATGGCGTAAGGATTCAGTGTCGTGGTTAAAGCAGCAATGGAAAAGAAATATTTATAATTCTACATCCTCCTACAACGGAAATCATTTATTTTTCTCAAAATTATTTGTAACACTTTCACAAAGCTCAAAAAATCACGGTAGGCACATTCTTAACTAAAAAAAAAATTATTTTCACTTGCGTTTAATCACTTTTCAAAATTAATTCACCAAAACTGAAAACAGCCTATCCACGTTTCTCCAAGACGCCAACTGATGTATTATATTCGAGCGGGAGATGACTCGTTCACGGTATTCGTGTAAATGTTTCAAACGAGTCCTTTAAAAAAAAACGAGAAATGTATACTTTGAAGAGTTAAAAACATTAGATTCGTAACTTGCTTCAAATTATATCTCTATAAAAAGATTAAACGTTATTGTTATTTTAAAAAAAACTTTAATAAAAAACTTTCTTTTGTTGAAAAACATTTTTGTTTTATAAATTATAGGAACAATGGACTGTGAAGAGTAAACCATTAAGCCTTATAACACATCATCAGATATTGAAAAAGCCTTCCTTCGTGTATTCTTCGAAGATCAAGGAAAAACTAAAAAAAGTTGAAATATATATCTCAAAATGGTCCGTTATAAAAAAAGACTACAAAAAAGATGTATGATTTGCCTCTTTTTTCTGTTTTTTTTTTCCTCTATCTCCCTATTTGCTCTAGTATGATAAAGATTGGTTAAATATAAGTTAAAAAATCTCAAAAATTATTGATAAGTAAAAAAGTGGCTTCAAAATGTGCGTTCTTACGTCACAAACAGCTAACCGAAAGCCAATTCTATATACGTATTTTCCCCTAAAAAAACTTTTTTAAAAACTGTTTTCGAACAGTACTTTTTGTTATTAATTGATTATTAATATTACTTTATTGATTTTCTAATTAAGAATAGGTAAAAAACTGTTGGAATTAGTTGTTATATGATTTCCAAGAAACACGTGTTCTGAGAAGGCGGTGTAAAAGTTATGGCAAATCCAGGATTGGTTAGGAATGTTTATGGAAATATAATTAGAAATACCGACTATTCTTATTAATAGATTAAGAAAGTCATGTTCTGGAAAATATAATTAAAAATACATTCTCGTATGCTTCGTGCATATACGGAGGGTCTGTCTTCTAACAAGCATAACACTGCGACGCTCAGGTACACTAGTCGATACATGTATCATCCTTCAGTCATATAGAATAGTCGACTCAAGGCACAGTTATGCACCCACTCATACTCCTATTCATCGATACCTGGTTTCCAATTTAGCTCTGGCCTAACTTTGCGATGACTAACTAGCTAGTTGTATTGCACCGTGGGTGAGATCTCTCACTTGGAAAGATAGCATTCCTCTCTCACCTAGTGAGTAGACACAGCTTCCTGACGTGATTGATAGGTTGTTAGTACTAATGACTGTGATAAGTACAAATGACTTCTAATCAGCCGATAAATATCTCCGTGGACCGTTGTCCTGTGAGTGTGAAGCATACTTTCTGTACCACAAAAACTCTTAAATTCTGGATTATGTTGTTAAGATTTAAGATATAAAGAAAGAGTAATAAATTTGATTATTGTTATATTTAAGTTATTAAACAAATGAAAAGTTTTAACTTCGATTATAATTCTTCACTCAACAAATATATTTAGACACTAGTTCATAGAAAGGTCACAAATTACTAATTCTTTGTTTGAAAACTCAATTTGGTTTTAATTTGTAATTTTTCATCTTAGAAAAGATGTACATAGTTCTGAAAATAATTCTTGATGGTATTGTATTTCAAAGATGTTATTATGTTTCACATATGTTTACAAAATTGTGATGTTCCCCTGGGTGAAAAAAAAGGAAAGAAAATTTTTAAGTTGGTTGGGGGAGGTCTTGGAGGTGGATGACCTCTACCTGCAGGAAAAGTTTGTTAGGAGGTAAAATATATTCTCTTTGTCCTCTCATAATAATAGCAGGTTGTTGTCTGTTTCGTAACTACATTGGGTGTGGTATGTCAGGATTTCGGAATGTTAAGGAAGTCTGTAGGATGGATCATTCACCCTGCGGTCTGGAGGGTGGGGGGAGATATTCTGCTTAAAAATCAGGGTGAATGATCCATCCTACAGACCTTCCTTAACATTCCGAAATTACGAAACAGACAACAACCTGCTACTATTATGAGAGGACAAAGAGAATATATTTTACCTCCTAAACAAACTTTTCCTGCAAGTTAAAAGCTTATTTATTTTATGCCCCACAACTTTAAAAATTTTCTTTCCTTTTTTTTCTCCCCCAGGGGAACATCACATATATTTGTAAACATATGTGAAACATAATAACATCTTTGAAACAAACACCATCAAAGAAATTATTTTCAAGAAACTATCTCCAACATTTCTAAAGATGTAAATTAAAAATTAAAACCAGAAAATTTTTAAAGGCAAAGAAACATTAATTAAAAACTTTATGAACTAGTTAAATTATATCTTAAACATTAACAACATAATCAAATTTAATACTTTTCATTTGTTTAATAACTTAAATATTAACAACATAATCAAATTCAATTTTAATTTTTCTATTATATCTTAAATATTAACAACATAATCAAATTTAATATTTTTCATTTATTTAATAACTTAAATAGTAACAACATAATCAAGTCCAATATTTTTCATTTATTTTATAACTTAAATACTAACAACATAATCACCCCAAAAAGAAATTTATCATAAGATAACCTTTGAAAATATACTTCCAAATCTCAACTCACATCCATTTCACACATTAAAGCAACTCTATCTGTTTATCCAAAATTGGAAACCAGTTACACCTATTTAAGAACATTTTCAAGCCCTTTTCTTTTCTTTTTCTCCCGAGCCGGGTCTATTTTCCATTTCGAAAACTACCTATATAACTAAAATAAGAATATATTTTAATTATATTTCCAGAAAATATTCTTAAATCTATAATAAGAATATACCGTATTTTAATTATATTTCCATAAAACATTCCTAAAATCTGGATTTGCCATTACTTTTACCACCCCTTCTCAGAACACGTGTTTCTTGGAAATCATATAACAACTAATTCCAATAGTTTTTTTTACCTTCTCTTAATTAAAAATCAATAAAGTAATATTAATAATCAATTAATAACAAAAAGTACTTTCGAAAAACAGTTTTAAAAAGTTTTTAGGAAAATACGATATAAGAATTGCTTTCGGTAAATAGCTGTTTGATGACGTAGAACGCCATTTGAAGCCACTTTTTCCTTATCAATAATTTTGAATTTTTAACTTATTTTAACCAATCTTTATCATACGAGAGCAAATCATACATCTTTTTGTTAGTCTTTTTATAACGGACATTTTGAGATTAATATTTCAACTTTTCTTTAAGTTTTTCTTGATCTTCGAAGAATACACGAAGGAAGGCTTTTCAATATCTTAGGCTATGCATTTTCAGCCATTTATCTTGGTTTACTCTCTCACAAGTCATTGTTCCTATATTTATAAAACAAAAATTTTTCAACTAAGTTTCGAATTAAAGTTTTTTTAAAATAACAATAAACGTTTAATCTTTTTATGGATATAACTTTGAACCAAGTACGAAATATATTTTTTTTAACCCTTCACGTATATCAATTTCTGTTTTTTTTAAAAGAATTAATTTTGAACATTTCCACGAAATTCAAACCGTTAACGAGTCATCTCCCGCTCGAATATAATACATCAGTTGGCGTCTTGGAGAAACGTGGATAGGCTGTTTTCAGTTTTGGTGAATTAATTTTGAAAAGTGATTAAATGCAGTGAAATAATTTTATGTGCCTACCGTGATTTTTTTTGTTTTGTGAAATTGTTTACAAATAATTTTCGAGTTCCGTACCTTTTTTTTCATATCGGTTGACTCTTGGTAAGAAATAATTTTTTTTGCATTGCCTGCTTAGGGACCTAACTGCATCCTTACGCCATTTAAAGAAAGCTTAGAGCAATGCCTAAGTATTTATTAATAATAATACATAAATGAATAAAACAATAATGATAACAATAATATGAATTAATAAAATAATAATAATAATAATAGATAATAATAATAAAAATAATAATAATAAAATAATAATAATAATAATAATAATAAAAATAATGATAACAATAATAATGAATAATAATAATAATAATAATAATAATAATAATAATAATAATAATAATAATAATAATAATAATAATAATAATAATTATAATGATAAATTATAAGTAATAATAAAAATAATATAAACGTTAAGAATCATAAATAATGTTAATAGTATTATTAATTTAAAATAATTTAAAGGAAATCATAAATAAATTGATCATAATACTTGTAAGAGTTGTAATAATAACAATCATATTAAAATTAATATTGATATTGGTACTACTGGTAATAATAATTGAAACAATAATTTTAATAAAAATAATATAAAAAAATAATAATTAAAATCATAATTTTATTAAAATTAATATAAATAAAAATAATTAAAAATAATACTTTTGTATAAAAAAAAAAAAAAAAAAATAATAATTTTATAAAAAAAAATATTTAATGGTAAAAATTAAAAAAATAATTTAAATAAAAATAATATTAATAACATCATTAATTTAAAACAATAATTATAATATTAATAAGTATATTAGTAACAATAATTTTTTTAAAAAAAAAAAATTTTCACGTTTCTTACGTATGTAAATCTCGGATAAAATTTAATAGTAGCAGTGAGCGTACTTTAACTGTTTTTTTTTTCTTCTGCATGGCAGACATGATTAGTTGCATGGTATATTAGATCCTATGGTATCGCAATCTTTATTTTAAGCAGCATGGTAGATTCTAATATATTTTATTGTATTTCTCACTTTAAGCTGCCCTGTAAAATTTAGCATATGTGGACTTAGTTTTAGTTTAAGCAGCATGATAGATCTAAACACAATTTCATTGTATATTTATTTTAAGCTGCCCTGTAGACTTTCTGCGCCTATTTTTCATTTTAGTTTTCATTTTTGAGGCACGGTAGATGCGAACCTAATTTTATTGTATATTTTTTTTTTAAGCTGCATTTTAGATTTTAGAGTTAACTTTATCGTATATCTTTCTTTTTTTTCACATTTTTAACGCCCCCTTATTCTAATCTCTTTTCGCAATTTTTCCATTCTGAGCATGGCACGTCACTACAGATACTTCTCCCTTCGTAAACATTAGTTTCTTTTGAAAATTTTAAATTATATATATTTAATCTTTAGATTCTTTTTTTTGGGGGGAATATGTGTTATATATATTTATAATTTTTTCCCTGCCACGTCCAAACTCTTTTTAATTATATGTTATTTTTCTTCTCACTCCTCAGGCGTGGAATTAGGTGGTTTATCCCTGTTAGCGTTAATAAAGCCATTGCCGAACAAGCGCCTTTAATTTTCCTACTACAAACCAGTAGTAAATATAATATAAATATATAATATATTATATAATAAGATATATATATATATATATATATATATATAATATAATATAATATATATATATCTATATAATATATATATATATATAATATATATTTATGACATATATATATAATATTTATACCATATATATAATATATATTATAATATACTATATCTATATATAATATATATATTATATATATATATATATATAATGATATATAGATATATATATATATTATATATATATATATATATAATATAAAATATATATATATATATAGTATATATAAATCGAATCCTTTGAGCTTAGAAAGGCTGTCGGTTTCTCGCGAATAATCCTTTCCATTCCTTGCAGTCATTAATCCCATCATCTTACGAAGAGCTTCCAATAGACTCAAACCAAATTGATTTTTGCAATGAATTATTTCCAAAAACTAATTGCGTCTTAAATTCAATGAATTTGGTGAAGATGACCAAGAATAACGAGGATTAGTTTTACAGGGAGAATCATTATCAACTAATATATTATTATGATATATGTATTCTGTTTTTTTAAAAATATTTTAATGATCTTATTATTTTATTATCTTGTTATCATATTATCAATGATCTTATTGTCATGAGAAATAATTCCCTATATTCCAAAGTCGAATTAAAAATTATATATGCAATTTTGGAATGAGAGCAATCTACTTATATCACAATAAAACTAGTATATCGAATTCTATCGTCAAAAATATACGATCATATATCGTCGGAGAAACTAGAAGTGGCAAAATTCAAAAATCGCCATTTTATAACTTATAAAGAAAATAAGTAGGTAAACGTGCGTAATTATAAGAGCCAAAACCGCAGAATGTTAACTGCAAAAGTGACCTCTGGAGTGCGCTTGTGTCGTTCTTATATCGCAGTATCGATAATTTTATTCAAATAAGGGTTGCTCTTAATGTTACCTAGGAAAGCCGTTAGTGCTGAGAGCGTAATGATTATGTTGT
>JABUQX010020191.1:12500-22500 GCA_015478945.1 Trachelipus rathkii
TGCCATTCTGACATTTTATATGCTGACATTACAGTGTAAGCTCATTTCCTCTTGGGTTTTTTGCTAGGCATGAAATAATTTTTTTTTTCTGAAGAAGGAAAAAAAAACCTGAATGAGGTAAAAAAAATTATTGCTGGAGTTTGCCAGCGAGAGGAATGGAAATAATAAAAATAAGAGGGAATTAAACACTGAAAATAGCTATTTAAGCATATATATATATTATATATATAATATATAAATATATATATATATATATATATATATATATATATATATATATATATATATATATAATATATATATAGATGAAAATATGCTATATTTAATATATATATAGTATATATATATATATATCTGAAAATGACCTCCATGACAGTTTGAAACGTAAACTCGTAATTATATATATATTATATATACTATATATATATATATATATAGTATATATATAATGATATTATAAAATATATAATATATATATATTATATAATATATATTATATAATATAATTATATATATAATATAACCCTGAGAAATGACATCGGTTTTAAAGTTTGTAAACGTAAAATCGTTTATAAATATAAATATATATATCTATATGTATATTATATTATATATATATATATATATTATATAATATATATAGTATATATATATATATATTATATATATAATATATATATATATATATATATATATATATATATATATATATATATATATACTGTATATATAAAGCTGCCAGTGCAATACTCGTAAATTTCCTTTTCTTTAAAGACCAGCTATTACAGTGTTATTTTTCAATTGTTGAGCACTGGTGAACGCATAAAATAAAAATAGATGTTGAATATTTGTTGCTTAGACCTTTTACTCAACAGGTTTTCATTCTCCTTACAAGTGTCTTCTCCATTAAGGTAATTGATATGGCTATTATTCGTCAAAATGCGAAACACAGCTATATGTTTTAAGTGTAGCATGAAAATAATTTAAGAGGATGCTATATCAAGCGTCTATTTTTGTATTTTTTATTTTTAAATTTTATTTTTTCTTCTTTTTAAAGCTTACATGTCCTTATTTTGTTTTGGAGAATTTTTGTTTTTTGTTTTATTAAATAATATCTAATCAATTATTGTTATAAATAAGTTTTGATAAATTATGGTATAAAAGTTTTTTTTTTGTTTTATTTATTATAAGATAAAATATAATGACTTTGCGACAAAAAAATAACAGTTATAAAGTTGATAATGCTATTGTAAAGCATAAGAATAACTCCTACAAATAGACTATCACCTTTAGTTGAGTAAAGAGTAGGCGGAGTTTGAGGTAAATTTCGACCAATAGGAAGCATGTTGGGTTGTATCAAGCATTGAAAGAAAACTTTAAGTAGACTTTGTAGGCATCAGAAAATCCTAACAACTTGCAGTTATATTTCGATATCAATATTAACGTTTTAATTAAACGAATAACGAAAGACTTAAAGGAAAATTCTCAATGAAACTTTTACATACGCTCAATGCTATTATTATCTTTAATTTTATGCTATTTTGGGCTTAAGAAACAGACGCGTTGTCTGTCTTTCATGCGTTATTCCGCAAAAGGGACTCAGAGAGGACACATGTTGCTGAAAGTTTGGAACTTCTCGTTTGGACGCTATCTTAAAAAGCCCTCGAAATTCCTCAAGATCGCACTATTTAAGAGCATTTACAAAAGAGCACGATAGGTCCAATATGCATACACCTCTTCGCTTATAATTGCATTTATTCAAATATATATATTTATATAATATATATATATATTATATATTATATATATAATTTATAAATATATATTATAATATAAATATATATATAATTATATATATTTATATATGATATATATTAAATATATATAATATAATATATATAATATATATATCTATATTATATATATATTATATATATATATATATATATATATATATATATAGTTCACGCACGTACACATACAGACACACACACACATACACGCAAACACGCACCACCTATATATATCATATATATATTTATATATATACTATATATAATATAATATATATAATATAATATATATATATATATATATATATATATATATAAAATATATATATATATATATTATATAATATATATATAATATATATATATATCCTATATAAGTATATAGTATTATATATATATATAATATAGTATATTATATAATATATATAATATATATATATATCTGTATATAGTGAGTGGCGGAGATTTTTCATTATATCTTTATTAGAGATAATATATAATTATGCACCAACCTTGATATATTGTATTTTCTCAAAGAAATTCAGGTTAACTGAATAAACTCATTAAGACAAAAAATTGTAAGGCTAGATCTCAAAAGTGTTTGGAACGGTTTTTTTCTTCAAAAAAAAAAATAATAATAATAATAAAAAAAAAAAAAAATCAGAAAAATGCTGGAAATTGACGTTTTAGAGCTTTCCTCATGCTGGAAATCGACGCTTTAGACCCTCTTCATGCTGCAAATCAACGTTTTAAAGCACTCTTCATGCTGGAAATCGATATTTTAAATCGTCGTTTTAAAGCACTCCTTATGCTGAAAATCGTAGTTCTAGAACTTTCCTCATGCTGGAAATCGACGTTTCAGAGCTCTCCTCATGCTGAAATTCGAAGATCTAGATTCTAGAGCTTTCCTCAAGCTGGAAATTGACGTTTTAGAGCTCTTCTCATGCTGGATCGTTCTATTTATTTGATGAAAATCGTAAGAAAATTAAGAAAATTATTGAAAATTACAAAGTCAGCAATTTACAACAATTTTTTCTATTTGAAATCGAAACCTTGCATTAATTAATATCAAATATAGGAACAAAATGATAAGTTTACTAACATATTGCAATTTAGTCGTTGATCGTATAATATAATATATATATATATATATATATATATACTTTATAATATATAATATATATAATATTATATATAAATATATATATATATATATATATATATATATATATATATTTTAACTATATTCACATATATTATTTATATTTATATGTATATATCTATATATATATATAGATATATATTATATATATATATATATATAGATAATATATATATATATATATAACATATAATATCTATAATATATATATATATATATATATATATATATATATTCCACAGACTCGGGCATCTTTCTTGCATCGTGGATGACGTCTGCAATGGTTCGGATGAAGACCCCAAGGAATGGAATGGAATTCGTTATAAAAACTCAGACTCAAAGACCCCAAAATATTCCCAATCCATGTAAACTCATGGTCGTCAAGGAAAAAAATTCCCACTCTCCAGGTGGAGGAAGCAAAACTTTCCTTCCATCGAGTCTCTGAATTGACACCTACTCTCAGTCAACAATCCGACGCTCTAGTGATCTCAACAATATACCAACCTGAAGACACATTGGACTCGCTCAAAACCCAACCATCTTGAACCCAGAAAAAAAAATTCCTATAGGATCCCATCCATTCCTATTTTAATTAAGATAGGAATGGATGGGATCCTATAGGAATTTTTTTGCTGGGAAAGGAACGATTCTCCATTCAAGATTAGCATTTAATAGTTATTCAGATTTGCCTAAAAATCTGATATCACATTTACTTAACTTCTGTAAACTGTTCATTCATTCATATTTTGTAGTGTCACCTTTCTCAATAACTTGTATTCAATTAATTGTAGATCAAACAATTATAATAATATTATTCAAAAAAGACCCAACACGTATCAAAATGCACGGAGCCCAACCCCATTCAATGATTATCATTGTACTTATGCTCTATATTTGTCCTTTGAGTGGTGAGTCGTGTCTACTCACATCCCATTTCCCCTGCAATAAAACTGAGATACCACAAACCTGCTCAAATCACCTACAAGTCAAAACCTCCAAGGCCACTCGCCTCTTCCCTTTTCGAATAACAATTTCTCTATAGTCTATATACCCTGATAACAAAAATAATTTACTTCATATCACTTCCATTGTCCTGAAACAATCAGGCGATATATCACCCCAAATTCCTTGGCTCATCAAGTATATCTGTCCCATCTGCAACAAAGCACATCTAAAAAACCAATCATCTACAAAGAGTTCCCGCTGCAATAGATGGATCCATGAAAACAAATATTCCCCTTTTACGACCCTACCCTATCAAGACCACACATAAACTTGTTTCATCTGTAAACCCCCCCCCCCAATCACGTCTTAACCACCAAACAATTTGAATAATAAAAATCTATCAATAAAAAGCCTCCAAATCAATATAAATGGCTTTGAACAACAAACATCTACATAAGATGCGAGTGCATGCGTCTAGCAAAAAGCACATTGACATAGCTCCAATACCAATAAGTTCACAACACCACAAAACCCCAAAACCACCATTTTTAATGATATGACTCCATTTATTCCAGACCTCAACCAGAAAACCACACATATAACACTAATAAAAAACCACCTATCCTACCATAACCCTACACCAGAAACCATTAATCTTTTAAATGACCCAATCCTTAAAGTCCAATCATTTACTATCATCATCAATAATTATTCCCACAACATATAAACATTTACATATCCTATCCCGGATCTCAATATTGTCCGAACAACTACAAACCCAACTTAAATCCTATCAATACAACTTATATTTTAATAATTGGAGGCGACTTCAACTCCCATCACATAAGCCTTTGGTACAAGGCAATACTCACAGATAATCTAGGAATTCACATTCTCGAAGAACTAGATACCTTAAATATACTTGAAAATGACAACCTCCCCATCCGAAATCCACCCCAAGCAAAGCAAACCCAAACATCCTCATACATCACTTTCTCCTCTCCTTCTCTCTTCACCACCATATCATGGAACAGAGAAATAGTTCTCCCTTCAGACCACATCCCATTAATAATCATATAGATAATAATCAGATAATAAAAAAAATCAGCTCCAAAATAACATCAGCTTTTACAAACTACAAAAAGGCTAACTTGCAAAAATTCACCCAATACTTGGAAAGCCACCTACCTCAAACAGTAATCTACAACTCCCACTCACTAAATAAAGCCATAGATAGGCTCAATAAAGCAATACATAAAGTCTCTAACTTTTTACATTCCAAAAGCCAATATAAAACATTACAACCCTTCATTAACAACTGAAATCTGCGACCTGATAAAGCAAAGAAATAACCCTCGAAAAAAAAAAAAAAAAAAAAAAAAAAAAAAAAAAAAAATATCTCCCTGATCTGAACTGAACAAATTAACTTTTTAACACACAAATCTTCAATCTCATATATACCCATAAAAAAGAAAAATTCAAAAAACACCTAACTGACAACATGGGGGTGCCTGAGGAGAGAAGAACATGGCAAGTAAAAATTGTCTCCACAACTCTCAATAACAACCCCCCCCATACCCACAAACGAAACATTAAGAGGACAAAATAACTCTCTCCCTTCCCCCAAACAACACCGCAACATTCTTGCACAACACTACTCCAAAATCTCCAACAAACCTACACACCCAAATAACAGAAAGATAATATGCAAACTGAAAAAAATACACACACACAGCTAGAAATCAATCCCACAAGAAATCACTTCACTCATCAAAACTCTATAAACCTTCCCAGCATCTGGCCCGGACAATGTTTCTAACCTTTACATTAAACACTTTGGACCAACCGCTATTTCATTCATTATAAATATCTTCAATAAATCTTGGTCACTGAACTATATTCCTCCACACTGGAAAAAGGCAATAATCATACCCAAATTAAAATCCAGAAAAGATCCCATTCTCCCTTCATCATACCGACTCATATTCCTTCTTTCCTTGTGCAAACTAATGGAGAATGTCATACTCACCAAAATCCAACCCCTCTTTCACTCCCCAAATTACCAATATGGCTTAAAAAATTCCACTCCACCTCAACATCTCTAACAAATATCACACAAAACATCACAAACAGATTAAACAAAACACAATCCCATAGAATAATACTCCTGGCTATCGACATTTGTAAAGCCTTCGACCCAATACACAGACACAACATGCTCATTCAAAAAATCCTAAACTCACACTTTCCTGGCAATTACAAAAAATTTCATATCTAGACGCACTGCAATCTGCAATCAACTATGAACCAACAGTCTGATACCCCCAAACTCCACTACCAATAGAATAAAATAATAAAGAATACAAAATACTGCTCTTCGAAGTATCACGGACTGTCTGAAAACCACCCCAATTCAGCATCTACAGAATATGAGGAAACAAAAATCCTCCCCATTCAGGATCATTTAAATATGATAGGAACTCAATTTTATGGCAAAGCTCTCGAACCAACTAACCTATGCCACAACTACCTACGAGATCACACTATTCATCGATTAAAATCCCCTCCCTCTTCTGCTACTCTCTACTACGGGGAGTTCTTTAGAACCATCCACACTCCTCCAGACAACACATCTCTCTCAAAACATATTCACACATACTTTACTCAGCAATACCTCAGCAATCGCCCATCAAATCACCTCAAACTCCCTCCCCCCTGAATTATCAGCAACACTAAAAACACTCCCACGAAAGATTCAAATCTCACTCTCTAGATTGAGATCCGGGCATCACCCGGATCTCCAGGAGTACAAACACATGTTTCGACTACAAAACGTTACCTCACCACTCTGTCGCAGATGCCTAACAGAGGCTGAAACAGTTGATCACCTCCTCTAAGATGCCCCCCACTCACTCCCTACAGAACACTATCAGATTTCCGTCCCTAAGAGACCTATCGGCCCCTGCTGCGGAGGTCGCTGGATTTTCTGAAGGATGGCAGTTGCAACTCCCCCCAATAAGAGGAGGCACAGGGGAAAATAAGAATAAATAAATAAATAAATAATAACGATAATTTAAATTAAATATATACTATATATATATATATATATATAATAATATATATATTTAATATATATATATAATTATATAATCTAATATATAATAATATATATATCTATATAATATATTATAATATATTATAATATTAATAATATATAATATATATATATATATATATATATATATATATATATATATATATTGTATTATATAGATATATAGTATAAATAAAAAACATTTATATATTTATATATATATCTATATATATATATATTATATTATATATATATATATATAAATAATATATATAAATAAATACAATATATATAATATAATATATATATATATATTATATATATTATATATATATGAGATCCGAGGACTATATTGAATCCAATACGTTAGAGAGAGGTCACATTTAATATTCAATCTTAAAACCAATAGAAACGACATGAACGTGTTTGAAAGAATGCAAGGCAAAGGAAGTAATAAAAGTAGAGGAAAGTACAGGGTTTAAAAGTTTAAAAGTAGATGACGCATAATAATGAGCAACTGCTTTATTAAACTTGTGGTCAGAGAACTAGACATAAGGGTGATTGAGGTTGTGTGGAAAGAAAACAAACAAACAAAAAGAAACCTCCACCCCCGGCCTTCAGTCATCTCTCCTCAAAGAAGGTGATATATATATATATATATATATATATATATATATATAATATATTATATTATAATATATATATAATATATTATATATAATATAATATATATATATATATAATATTATATAGATATATATATATATCTATCTATTATATATAATATATATATATATAATATATATATAGATATAATATATATATATATATTATACATCTATATTATTATATATATATATATATAGTCTCACGTTTGGCTCAGTGGGTTAAGGCGAGCGTTTGGCTTACCTTAAGAACAGGATTCCCTCTCAGTATGGGTTTTCGAGTTCTAGTCGGCCACGGGTGCACGGACCACAAAAAATTTGTCGTTAGTCAGGAGATTTTCTGCAATATTTACGTAATTGCACGTTTACGGCAATCGTGTATTAACACTAATTCTCAATACACAAACACTTTCATAGCAACCCTAGCCAACAACATACAACAGAACAGTCATTCACCACAGCTACAAAACCTCTTCCATGCTCTCGCATTGGAAAAGAGCGTCGTACCTAAGATGCGAACCACGCCTTAACGGTGGCAAGGGCATTCCGGAGCTACGTCCGTGCTGAAGCAGGGCCTGCTATCGGGCCTAAATATTCCTGAGCACCTTCCACTTGGTCAGAAACCATACAAATATTTTCCCTGACCAATTACCCTCGGGATTAAGATGGCTATGTGGTATAAATAAATATATATATATATATATATATATATATAATATATCAAATATATAATTTATATATATATATATTTTTCTTATATATATATATAATATATATATATATATATATATATATATATATATATAATATATAATATATCATATGTTTGAAAAAATCATCAGGAAAAGAAATTTCTATTATTTTATGTATTTTACTTTTACATTGATTCTGACAGGCGGCATTTTCATTTCCTCATTAACAGAAACCATAAGAAGCTCTTTTGCAACTTCCAAAATGTCTGAAAATTTTCATCTATGTTTGTTAGAAAATCTTTCAAAGCAATCATCACATTTTAAGTATAATTAAGAGCTGTTTCTGTCACTATTGATGGAAACTGCAATGTAATACATAATGGAAGAGTGAGGGAGAGCAAAGTTGAAGAAATAATTAACTTAATAGCTAATTTGCTAGTGATTACAAATTTCAAAAGATTTGTGAGGTATTAGAAGAAGATTCAATTTTCTGATCAATCTTATGCTCCTCTAAAGCTTCAACAAGTGCTTTTAAAGCTTCTCTAAATTATAACGATCCATCCACGAACATTCGTTATAACGATCCATCTACAAACATTCGTTATAACGATCCACCCACGAACATTCGTTATAACAATCCACCCATGAACATTCGTTATAACGATTCACCCACGAACATTCGCTATAACGATCCACCCACGAACATTCGTTATAACGATCCACCTGCGAACATTCGTATTAGTATTGTCAATTTTGTTTCTGGGAAAAATTTTCCAATGTTTTTTAAAATAATCAATAAAGTTAATCAGGTTTTAATTAAATGTTTGTACTTTACTTGAATATGACCAGCAATGAATTTAAAATGCCGCTGGATATTTCCAACAGCTTGAATACCTTTTAAACTTTTTTCGTTGCTGCTGCACCGTCATAGAGTTGCCTTATCATAAAGTTTATTTCACCCTTCGAAGTATTGTCTCTTGTAGAGATTTTCTTTTCGTACTTTCCACAGCCAATTAAACCTAAGTAATTTAGACAAAAATATGTTTTCTCATTTAAATTTAATTAATATATATATATATATATAATATATATATAATTTATAACCTTATATATATATTATATATATATAAATATATATATATAATATATATATATCATATATATATAATATAATATATATATTACTATATTGCTTGTGATTATTATTTTTTTATTTATAATTAAATTTCTTAAGATGATTAAGATATCAAAAAATTTGACTATCGTTTAATAATTTTCGAGGAAGGGGCCGAAATATGGTTAAGATTTGTCTTGGAGAAACTTTAGAACGTAGATAAAAGGGTAGCTTGCCAACGAGAACATTGTTTTAGGAATTGTTTTTTAATTAATCGTTGTGGTTGGCTTGGTTCGACAAGCCATTTCTACTTCAGATCTTCAAACTGTAATCAGAATAAAAATAGGAGATGACGATGAGATTATGATGAATGTATATGAGAATGATGATGATGATAATAAAGAGATGCTCGATGATGATGATGATACTGATCAGAATGAGATGAAGGTGATTGATAGTGATGAGAGATGAATACTGTCCAAAATGGATGAGATGATGACAAGAGTAATGTGTTTTCTAAATCATCAAACTATTA